>NW_025565976.1:0-15221 GCF_020424385.1 Procambarus clarkii | reverse complement strand
TAACAAGAACTTTTCACACTAGAGATGCTATACCGATGATGATACTTTTCACAACGCTTGTGCTCTCTAGAGTGGAGTACTGCTGCACAATGACAGCACCTTTCAAAGCTGGAGAAATTGCTGACCTGGAGAGCGTGCAGAGATCCTTTACTGCTAGAATCCACTCAGTAAAACATCTAAACTATTGGGACCGACTAAAGAGCCTAAATCTGTACTCCCTTGAGCGCAGGAGGCGGGAGAGATACATAATAATTTACACGTGGAAAATAATTGAGGGGCTGGTCCCAAACCTGCACACAGAAATAACATCACATGAGACCAGAAGACATGGCAGGATGTGCAGAATACCCCCGTTGAAAAACAGAGGTGCAACAGGTACTCTGAGAGAGAACTCTATCAACATCAGAGGCCCGAGACTGTTCAACACGCTTCCACTACACATAAGGGACATAACTGGCAAACCCCTCACAGTGTTCAAGAGAGAACTGGATAAGCACCTCCATAGGATACCTGATCAACCAGGCTGTGACTCATACGTCAGGCTGCGAGCAGCCGCGTCTAATAGCCTGGTTGATCAGTCCAGCAACCAGGAGGCCTGGTCGACGACCGGGCCGCGGGGACACTAAGCCCCGGAAGCACCTCAAGGTAGGTAGGTGCATATTTGTGTTTCTGAAAGTGCTGATAGTATTTTGTGATGTGTACGTGTGTCTTGTGTGTATCCACGTGTGAACGCGTATATTCAAATTTTTATAGTGTTGACAACTATTTATGAAAACACTGATTTTCTAGCAGACAAAGTCAGTGAACTCATACACTGTGACTCGCAGAGTGCACTTGACACTATACACCCAGAAAATAGTCAGTCATACTGGATCAAATATCTTATTTGCTAAATAAAAATGAATTGAAATTAAATTCCTATGGATACCATCACATGTTAGTTTCTCGAAGCATGAGACTGTTGATATGATTACAAAGACAGTCTGACGTAGACCAGAAGGTGAAATTGATATGATGTGTTTCATTAGCAGTGACAAAGAGAATATTTAAGCAAATATCTGATGAAAATCTCACTGACCTAAGAAATTCATAGAGACTTAAATGTTGTATGACGAAACATTATGATGAATATAGTGAGGAAACATTTATATATGGAGATTATAAAGCAAGAATCAGTAACCACAGTAACACCCACCACTGTAACACCCCACCACTGTATCACTCACCACTGTAACACCCACCACTGTAACACCCACCACTGTAACACCCACCACTTTAACACCCACCACTTTAACACTCACCACTGTAACACCCACCACTGTAACACCCACCACTGTAACACCCACCACTTTAACACTCACCACTGTAACACCCACCACTGTAACACCCACCACTGTAACACCCACCACTTTAACACTCACCACTGTAACACCCACCACACTAACACCCACCACTGTAACACCCACCACTGTAACACCCACCACTGTAACACCAACCACTGTAACATCCACCACTGTAACACCCACCACTGTAACACCCACCACTGTAACACCCACCACTGTAACACCCACCACTGTAACACCCACCACTGTAACACCCACCACTTTAACACCCACCACTGTAACACCCACCACTGTAACACCCACCACTTTAACACTCACCACTGTAACACCCACCACTGTAACACCCACCACTTTAACACCCACCACTTTAACACTCACCACTGTAACACCCACCACTGTAACACCCACCACTGTAACACCCACCACTTTAACACTCACCACTGTAACACCCACCACTGTAACACCCACCACTGTAACACCCACCACTTTAACACTCACACTGTAACACCCACCACACTAACACCCACCACTGTAACACCACCACTGTAACACCCACCACTGGAACACCAACCACGTAACACCCAAATCCACCACGTAACACCCACCACTGTAACACCCACCACTGTAACACCCACCACTGTAACACCCACCACTGTAAACACCCACCACTGTAACACCCACCACTTTAACATTCACCACTGTAACAACCACCACACTAACACCCACCACTGTAACACCCACCACTGTAACACCCACCACTGTAACACCAACCACAGTAACATCCACCACTGTAACACCCACCACTGTAACACCCACCACTGTAACACCCACCACTGTAACACCCACCACTGTAACACCCCACCACAGTAACACCCACCACTGTAACATCCACCACAGTAACACCCCACCACTGTAACACCCACCACTGTAACACCCACACTGTAACACCCACCACTGTAACACCCACCACTGTAACCACCCCACCACAGTAACACCCCACCACTGTAACATCCACCACAGTAACACCCACCACTGTAACACCCACCACTGTAACACCACTGTAACACCCACTGTAACACCCACCACTGTAACACCCACTACTGTAACACCCACCACTGTAACACCACCACTGTAACACCCAAACACCCAGTAGTAACACCCACCACTGTAACACCCACCACAGTAAACACCCCACCACAGTAACACCCCACCACTGTAATACCCACCACTGTAACACCCACTACTGTAACACCCCACACTGTAACACCCACCACTGTAACACCCACCACAGTAAGACCCACCACTGTAACACCCATCACAGTAACACCCACCACTGTAACACCCCACCACAGTAACACCCACCACTGTAACACCCACCACAGTAAACACCCCACCACTGTAACACACCCCACTGTAACACCCACCACTGTAACACCCACCACTGTAACACCCCACCACAGTAACACCCACCACTGTAACACCCACCACTGTAAAACCCCTCCACTGTAACACCCACCACTGTAACACCCACCACTGTAACACCCCACCACAGTAACACCCACCACTGTAACACCCAAAACTGTAACACCCCTCCACTGTAACACCCACCACAGTAACACTCACCACTGTAACGCCCACCACTGTAACACCCAATACTGTAACACCCACCACTGTAACACCCACCACTGTGACACCCACCACTGTAACACCCATCACTGTAACACCCACCACAGTAACACCCACCACTGTAACACCCACCACTGTAACACCCACCACTTTAACACTCACCACTGTAACACCCACCTGTAACACCCACCACTGTAACACCCCACAGTAACACTCACCACTGTAACACCCACCACTGTAACACCCACCACTGTAACACCCACCACTGTAACACCCACCACTGTAACACCCACCACTGTAACACCCACCACTGTAACACCCACCACTGTAACACCCACCACTGTAACACCCACCACTGTAACACCCCACCACTGTAACACCCACCACTGTAACACCCACCACTGTAACACCACCACTGTAACACCCACCACTGTAACACCCACCACTGTAACACCCACCACAAGTAACACCCACCACTGTAACACCCCACCACTGTAACACCCCACCACTGTAACCCCACCACCCCACTGTAACTCCCCACCACAGTAACACCCACCACTGTAACACCCACTACAGTAACACCCACCACTGTAACACCCCAACACAGTAACACCCACCACTGTAACACCCACCACAGTAACACCTACCACTGTAACACCCCACCACAGTAACACCCACCACTGTAACACCCACCACTGTAACACCCACCACTGTAACACCCACCACTGTAACACCCACCACTGTAACACCCCACCACTGTAACACCCACAGTAAACACCCACAACTGTAACACCCCACCACTGTAACATCACCACAGTAAAACCCCACCACTGTAACACCCACCACTGTAACACCCACCACTGTAACACCCACCACTGTAACACCCACTACTGTAACACCCACCACTGTAACACCCACCACTGTAACACCCACCACAGTAACACCCACCACTGTAACACCCACCACAGTAACACCCCACCACAGTAACACCCCACCACTGTAATACCCACCACTGTAACACCCACTACTGTAACACCCACCACTGTAACACCCACCACTGTAACACCCACCACTGTAAGACCCACCACTGTAACACCCCATCAAAGTAACACCCACCACTGTAACACCCCACCACAGTAACACCCACCACTGTAACACCCACCACAGTAACACCCACCACTGTAACACCCCACCACAGTAACACCCCACCACTGTAACACCCCTCCACTGTAACACCCACCACTGTAACACCCACCACTGTAACACCCCACCACAGTAACACCCACCACTGTAACACCCACCACTGTAACACCCCTCCACTGTAACACCCACCACTGTAACACCCACCACTGTAACACCCCACCACAGTAACACCCACCACTGTAACACCCACCACTGTAACACCCCTCCACTGTAACACCCACCACAGTAACACTCACCACTGTAACACCCACCACTGTAACACCCACCACTGTAACACCCACCACTGTAACACCCACCACAGTAACACCCCACCACTGTAACACCCTCCACTGTAACACCCACCACTGTAACACCCACCACTGTAACACCCACCACAGTAACCCCACCACTGTAACACCCACCACTGTAACACCCCTCCACTGTAACACCACCACTGTAACACCCACCACTGTAACACCCACCACAGTAACACCCACCACTGTAACACCCACCACTGTAACACCCCTCCACTGTAACACCCACCACCGTAACACTCACCACTGTAACACCCACCACGGTAACACCCACCACTGTAACACCCACCACTGTAAACCCACCACAGTAACACCCACCACTGTAACACCCACCACTGTAACACCCCACCACTGTAACACCCACCACAGTAACACCCACCACTGTAACCCACCACCAGTAACACCCACCACAGTACACCCACCACAGTAACACCCACCACTGTAACACCCACCACTGTAACACCCACCACTGTAACACCCCACCACTGTAACACCATCACTGTAACACCCACCACAGTAACTCCCACCACTGTAACACCCACCACTGTAACACCCCACCACTGTAACGCCCACCACTGTAACACCCACCACAGTAACACCCACCACTGTAACACCCACCACAGTAACACCCACCACTGTAACACCCCACCACAGTAACACCCACCACTGTAACACCCACCACTGTAACACCCACCACTGTAACTCCCACCAATGTAACTCCCACCACTGTAACACCCACCACTGTAACACCCCACCACTGTAACCCCCACCACTGTAACACCCACCACTGTAACTCCCACCAATATAACTCCCACCACTGTAACACCCCACCACTGTAACACCCCACCACTGTAACACCCACCACTGTAACACCCACCACAGTAACACCCACCACTGTAACACCCACCACAGTAACACCCACCACTGTAACACCCCACCACAGTAACACCCACCACTGTAACACCCACTACAGTAACACCTACCACTGTAACACCCCACCACAGTAACACCCACCACTGTAACACCCACCACAGTAACACCCACCACAGTAACACCCACCACTGTAACACCCACCATAGTAACACCCACCTCAGTAACACCCACCACTGTAACACCCACCACTGTAACACCCACCACAGTAACACCCACCACAGTAACACCCACCACTGTAACACCCCACCACAGTAACACCCCACCACTGTAACACCCACCACTGTAACACCCCTCCACTGTAACACCCACCACTGTAACACCCACCACTGTAACACCCCACCACTGTAACACCCACCACTGTAACACCCCACCACTGTAACACCCACCACTGTAACACTCCACCACTGTAACACCCACCACTGTAACACCCACCACTGTAACACCCACCACTGTAACACCCCACCACTGTAACACCCACCACTGTAACACCCCACCACTGTAACACCCCACCACAGTAACACCCACCATAGTAACCCCCACCACTGTAACCCCCACCACAGTAACACCCACCACTGTAACACCCACCACTGTAACACCCCACCACAGTAACACCCACCACTGTAACACCCACCACTGTAACACCCACCACTGTAACACCCACCACAGTAACACCCACCACAGTAACACCCACCACTGTAACACCCCACCACAGAAACACCCCACCACAGTAATACCCACCACAGTAACACCCACCACAGTAACACCCACCACTGTAACACCCACCACTGTAACACCCACCACTGTAACACCCACCACTGTAACACCCACCACAGTAACACCCACCACAGTAACACCCACCACTGTAACACCCACCACTGTAACACCCCACCACTGTAACACCCACCACTGTAACACCCACCACAGTAACTCCCACCACTGTAACACCCCACCACTGTAACACCCCACCACTGTAACCCCCACCACTGTAACACCCACCACAGTAACACCCACCACTGTAACACCCACCACAGTAACACCCACCACTGTAACACCCCACCACAGTAACACCCACCACTGTAACACCCACCACAGTAACACCTACTACTGTAACACCCCACCACAGTAACACCCACCACTGTAACACCCACCACAGTAACACCCACCACTGTAACACCCACCACAGTAACACCCACCACAGTAACACCCACCACTGTAACACCCACCACTGTAACACCCACCACAGTAACACCCACCACAGTAACACCCACCACTGTAACACCCACCACTGTAACACCCCACCACAGTAACACCCCACCACTGTAACACCCACCACTGTAACACCCCTCCACTGTAACACCCCACCACTGTAAAACCCCACCACAGTAACACCCACCACTGTAACACCCACCACTGTAACACCCCTCCACTGTAACACCCACCACTGTAACACCCACCACTGTAACACCCCACCACTGTAACACCCACCACTATAACACCCCACCACTGTAACACCCACCACTGTAACACCCCACCACTGTAACACCCCACCACTGCAACAACCATCACTGTAACACCCACCACTGTAACACCCCACCACTGTAACACCCACCACTGTAAACACCCACCACAGTAACACCCACCACAGTAACACCCACCACGTAACACTCACCACTGTAACACCCCACCACAGTAACACCCCACCACTGTAACACCCACCACTGTAACACCCCTCCACTGTAACACCTACCACTGTAACACCCACCACTGTAACACCCCACCACTGTAACACCCACCACTATAACACCCCACCACTGTAACACCACCACTGTAACACCCCACCACTGTAACACCCACCACTGTAACACCCACCACTGTAACACCCACCACTGTAACACCCCACCACTGTAACACCCACCACTGTAACACCCCACCACTGTAACACCCCACCACAGTAACACCCACCATAGTAACCCCCACCACTGTAACCCCCACCACAGTAACACCCACCACTGTAACACCCACCACTGTAACACCCCACCACAGTAACACCCACCACTGTAACACCCACCACTGTAACACCCACCACTGTAACACCCCACCACAGTAACACCCACCACAGTAACACCCACCACTGTAACACCCCACCACAGTAACACCCCACCACAGTAACACCCCACCACTGTAACACCCCACCACTGTAACACCCCACCACTGTAACACCCACCACTGTAACACCCACCACAGTAACACCCCACCACTGTAACACCCACCACTGTAACACCCCACCACAGTAACACCCACCACTGTAACACCGACCACTGTAACACCCACCACTGTAACACCCCACCACAGTAACACCCACCACAGTAACACCCACCACTGTAACACCCCACCACAGTAACACCCCACCACAGTAACACCCACCACTGTAACACCCACCACTGTAACACCCACCACTGTAACCCCCCACCACTGTTACACCCACCACTGTAACACCCACCACTGTAACACCCACCACTGTAACACCCACCACTGTAACACCCCACCACTGTAACACCCACCACTTTAACACCACAACAATTCCTCTCCTTTAACGCCAAAATGCTTCAGAAACAGTGAGAATTCCCGGTCTATTTCCCCCCACAAAATACAGCTCGTGATTGTATCAACATTCCCCCAAAATTTTATACAATATCCCGAATTTTGTTTACACAATCCATTTGCAACTCTTGCTTGAATGATTTGCAACACGCTTACGAATTACTTATTCTCTCTGTTTCTGTGTCGTGAAATCCTAGTTATTTTTCCAAGTCCCTATAAGTCCCTTATATTCCCTATATAACTCCCATATACCAGATATAGAGCTATACGAGCTTCCTCTGTCGCAATAATCACCAATCACTGTGTAACCACTGTGGTAACTACAGGTAAACAATGTGATTCCACTGCGGTAACTACAGGTAAACAATGTGATTCCACTGCGGTAACTACAGGTAAACAATGTGATTCCACTGCGGTAACTACAGGTAAACAATGTGATTCCACTGCGGTAACTACAGGTAAACAATGTGATTCCACTGCGGTAACTACAGGTAAACAATGTGATGCAGACGCTCCACCAAGCATCGTAGGGGATCAATTCCATCTCTGAAACACCGGCCAAACAGACGTGGTACCGTAGGGAGGATTGACTAGGCGGTGTCGATTCCTGAGGTGAACGCCTCATTTCACCCGGCAGTGATTGGGTAGCTGGTGGTCAAACGATTGGCGGATCGTGTTCTAGGGATTGGGGGGGGGAAGTGGATTATTCCCCACACTATCCGAATCGAAGCAACATCTGATATTTTAACATTTGAATAAAACAAAAGAGGAAGGCAATTTAATGTTTACATTCAAGCAAAGAATGTTTGAGCTTGCTTTGTTGTGTTGTTGAAAGCATTTTATCACTGTTGTGTTCATGTTTACACTGTTTGTTTATCTGTTAACGGCACAAACGGCTCTACTCGATGATGTGGGCTGGTCACGTGACTCTCTTGGCCATTAGAGTGCGAGGCATATGTCAGTATGGAGCATACTACATGCTCCATACTGTCAGTGTCACTGCATCATAACACTGACTCAATAGGGTTTGTATGGTAGGAGGAGAGGGTGTGTCTGTATAGAGGGGGGGGGGTGAAGGGTGTATGGAATGAGGGAAATATTAAGGTGTATGGCTGAAGGATACATAAAGGGGGTGTATGGAGGTAGTGAACCATGTATTAATACCATGTATATTAATAAAATAAGATTTTTTGGAAAATTTTGTGAACATGAGTACCATTTTTTTGGTATATGGCACGAACAAATAAATTGTAGAATTTTCTTTTTAGAACATTTGAAAGGTCGTGCCAATCCCAGTCTCGCCGGGAAGTTAATAGGGCCCTAGAGCCCCATGCCACGGTGTTCACTTTAGATTGCTGCTGACTCTGACAAATTCATGTTGGGCATGTACCAGACAGTGATAACAGTGCAAATTTGGATTTAACTAGCTACAAGCGTCTGGCCTCCATCCTCTCCTATTCTCTCTCTCTCTTAGTCTTTACCCTGTACATATTATCTCTCAGTAATCCATCTCTCATCTCTCTCTCTCCTTCTGTCTCTCTCTCTCTCTCTTCTCCCATTTCTCCCATTATTCTCCCAAAGGTTTGTTGATTATGTTAGACATTAAGGCGTGCAGTCTTGGGAACACGACAAGCTGGTTGATCATGCTAGACATCCTAGTGAATGGTTCTTGAGATGATTTCCCAGGAGCGAACGACAGGGAGGGAATCACTTAGCTGCGTGAGACAATGGCCGTCTCTCAAGGGAGAGAGAGAGAGAGAGAGAGAGGGGGAGAGAGAGAGAGAGAGAGAGAGAGAGAGAGAGCGAGAGAGAGAGAGAGAGAGAGAGAGAGATGCTTTATTGAGGCTCGGTTGGCCCAACTACCGATCCTACCCCCAGGATGCCAGCCACAACAATTCCCTAACTCCCGGGTTCCTGCTAGGTGAACAGATCCATCAGATGAAACGAAAGGTGCCTAACCGTTTCTGTCTCGGCCGAGAGCCCCCACTCGGGACTCTCGCAACTAAATTACCGCAGCACAGGTCCCGGATGTGCTAGGCAATATAATGCAATGGAAATGTGAAGCATGAATGGAATCATGATAAGCATTATATGATGATTATATATGTATAATCATATATGTACATGCTTATAGTACATATACAGTACTATAGATGGTACGTACAAAAGGCGAACGGTTGACCTCATAAAACCCATAAGAGGTGCTAAAACCCCCTGAACCCAACCAACCCACCTAACTAACCCACCTATACATAGAAAACGTGAGAGGAAAGGTTGTATACAAAAAAAAAAGTCAATATAGGCTATAGATATATTTTTTTTTAGTATTCAGAGTATTATGTAACACTCAGGACATGGGATTCGAACCAACGTCTCGGGTTCTCCCAAATACGCACCGTAACCCGTTAGAGGGGGCCTCGTAGCCTGGTGGATAGCGCGCAGGACTCGTAATTCTGTGGCGCGGGTTCGATTCCCGCACGAGGCAGAAACAAATGGGCAAAGTTTCTTTCACCCTGAATGCCCCTGTTACCTAGCAGTAAATAGGTACCTGGGAGTTAGTCAGCTGTCACGGGCTGCTTCCTGGGGGTGGAGGCCTGGTCGAGGACCGGGCCGCGGGGACACTAAAAAAGCCCCGAAATCATCTCAAGATAACCTCAAGAACCCCCCAGGTTCGATCCCCAGGCGCTGGTTAAACAGGATTTCTCGTGGATACATCGGACTGTTGGGGTTTTCATTGTTTATGAGTCATCCATTGTTTGTAAACAAAGCCACGTGGCGCTTCAGCACGTGTTCTTTTGGAGTTGTTTAGCAGAGGATGAAATGCTTCGTTGTCATTGTGTGTGTGTGTTTGTTTGTGTGTGTTTTGTTTGTTTTCTTGTAAACTGATCTTGTCATGCCTCTGGGCACTTCCCACTCTATGTAACGTACGTCTGTTGTTTAACAGTATAGTTGTTTAACTGTTAACAGTAAACAAAGCGGAACAACAGGTATCCTAGACTGTTCTGAAATCACATCTGACTAATCAGTTAAGAGCTCCGTTTGAAAGCGCCAATCAGTTAGGAGCTCCGTTTGAAAGCGCCAATCAGTTAAGAGCTCCGTTTGAAAGCGCCAATCAGTTAGGAGCTCCGTTTGAAAGCGCCAATCAGTTAAGAGCTCCGTTTGAAAGCGCCAATCAGTTAAGAGCTCCGTTTGAAAGCGCCAATCAGTTAAGAGCTCCGTTTGAAACCGCCAATCAGTTAAGAGCTCAGTTTGAAAGCGTCAATCAGTTAAGAGCTCCGTTTGAAAGCGCCAATCAGTTAAGAGCTCCGTTTGAAACCGCCAATCAGTTAAGAGCTCAGTTTGAAAGCGCCAATCAGAGAGCTTCGAGATATAGCTCAGCCAATGAGAGAGAAAGCCCACAGGGGGAAACTAAAACAAAAACTCCTCTACGCGTGGCGTTCGTCATTTATTTCACTAACCAGCAGGTAGACGATGACGTCACAATTGCGCCGGCACTAAAGATCTTTAATTGATGGTTCTGAGCTCCACCAATTAGCTGGGATCATCATTATCATCAACCAATAGGGCTTCGAGAACAGACACTGAGACAGAGCAAGATGGCAGCCAATCCTCACTAAACCTAATCTAATCTAACCTAACTTTTGGGGGGATTAGCCGCCGCTTTAACGAACCAAGCCTGACGAATTGCTTGTAAGCACACATACATCAGACACTCAGGATTTTTCAAATGCCCATCAGATCGTGAATTAACTCTGGAGGGAAAAATGACACCATAACAGCCGCTGTGAATTGGCAATCCTTGATTGTTAAGTGACTGCCAATATGATCAGTATGCAGAGAGAGAGAGTTAAGATTCTTATTTAATTTACAGTGATGTGAGGGAGGAATTTATTGAGTAGTAGTCCGTTGTATCCAGATTACTGTGTACTCACCCAGTTGAACTTACCTAGTTGTGCTTGCGAGGGTTGAGCTCTGGCTCTTTGGTCCCGCCTCTTAACTGTCAATCAACTGATATACAGATTCCTGAGCCTACTGGGCTCTATCATATCTACATTTGAAACTGTGTATAGAGTCAGCCTCCACCACATCACTGCCTAATGCATTCCATTTGTCAACTACTCTGACACTAAAAAAGTTCTTTCTAACGTCTCTGTGGCTCATGTGGGTACTCAGTTTCCACCTGTGTCCCCTTGTTCGCGTCCCACCAGTGTTAAACAGTTTATCTACCCTGTCAATTCCTCTGAGAATTTTGTAGGTAGTGATCATGTCTCCCCTTACTCTTCTGTCTTCCAGTGTCGTGAGGGGATATTTCCCGCAGCCTTTCCTCCTAACTCATGCCTCTTAGTTCTGGGACTAGTCTAGTGGCATACCTCAGAACTTTTTCAGTGTGGTGTTGTGGTGTGGTACTATGTCTGTGTGTCGTTGCTACGCTAATGAATAAAATCATTAGAATCTCCTCATTGTGACTCATTATAAACACTTCAAACGCACAAACTCACAATTAACAGTTGACCTGAAAAATAAAAATTGCTAATTAATAGTATGATCTCTCAACATATAATAGATTTATAATTGGTTGTTTGGCTGAAGGCCAAATGTTAGTGGCCAGCCACGCCAAACTTTGCAGGGTGAGCAAGAGGAGGTGGTCGGGGATCGCCATAGGCCGTAATGAGTAGTCTGACTCCTAAATCTCTTTGAAGATCAGTCGAGGCCACCGACCCGATCCAATAATAAAAGCCCACAAAAATATCAAATCCAAACTATTATGATTAATTTGAATTCAAATCATCATTAAAAAAAGGTGAAAACTTAACATAAATGAAACAGCTCACAGAAATTGTACCTAAAAAAATTCCTTTTTGAATAATTAACAAACGTTTAGTACATTCAAAATCCGGGAAGAAATATGACATTAATCCCTTGAGTCGTGCACGTAAGTCCTTAATCCGTCGTTGACACGAGATTCTGGGATTTACTATGCATTAAATCCCTTAAAAATTAAAGGAAGTTACAAATTATGAAACCAAGATAAGTGTTGGAATAAAATGTACTATAGATTATGGTTATAATTGAACAGAGGGTAGAGAGGTTAGTGTTTCTGGGAGTGACAGGTTGACAGAGGGTGGTGAGAGGGTGGTGGAGGGGGGGGGGGGTGATAGAGGTAGACAGGTTAGTGTTTTGGACAGTGATAGTTGACAGGTAGACAGGTTAGTGGAGGGTGACAGTGGTAGTTGACAGGTAGACAGGTTAGTGGAGGGTGACAGTGGTAGTTGACAGGTAGACAGGTTAGTGGAGGGTGACAGTGGTAGTTGACAGGTAGACAGGTTAGTGGAGGGTGACAGTGATAGTTGAAAAGGTAGACAGGTAGTGGAGGGTGACAATGGTAGTTGACAGGTAGACAGGTTAGTGGAGGGTGACAGTGGTAGTTGACAGGTAGACAGGTTAGGTTGGGAGGTGACAGTGGTAGTTGACAGGTAGACAGGTTAGTGGAGGGTGACAGTGGTAGTTGACAGGTAGACAGGTTAGTGAGGATGACACGTGTTAGTCAACAGAAAACAGACAGGATTACTGTGGTGTCACTGAGAAACAGAAAAATAGAAATAGAACGAGACAGAAAAAAACAGACAAACATAAATATAGACAGACAGACAGCTATATACAGAGCAAATCCCTGTAAAAAATTCCCCCCCCACAAATATCCCCCCCAGACCATCAATTATTATAAACCATAAAAAAAAAAAAATATCAAAAACTTTCCAAACTCCCTCGAACACATTAAGCAAAAATGTATTATTTTAGTAACTAAGCCGTTTTCAAATATATTTAAGTGGTAAAATTGGATCTAATTAACTGTACAATTTACATAATTTGATATCACAAGTTTCCAATGGATTATTAAATCCCCGTAATGCATAGGCGAGTGGGGATTTTTTTTTTAATTGATTAATTAGGATGCCTTTTGCAAAAAATTTATTTTATTTTATTTTTATATTTGTTTTTTGTATTCTGGGAGATGGTGAAAATAAATCAATTTTGGAATTAGCATTTATTATGGTGATGGGTTGAGTGTGGTGATAGTGATGATCTTAGTGAGTGAAAGTGATGGTGTTAGTGTGTTGAGAGTGATGGGTTTAGTGTGGTGGTGGACTTATCTGCTTCACTTTCACTCCAGTGCAAGATAATCTGCCTCACTTTCACCCCAACACAAGATAATCTTCCTCACTTTCACTCCAGTGAAAGATATTCTACCTCACTTTCAACAGGAAACAAGATAATCTTCTTAATTTTCACCACGGTACAGGATAATCTACCTCACTTTCACCACGGTACAAGATAATCTACCTCACTTTCACCACGGTACAAGATAATCTACCTCACTTTCACCACGGTACAAGATAATCTACCTCACTTTCACCACGGTACAAGGTAATCTACCTCACTTTCACCACGGTACAAGATAATCTACCTCACTTTCACCACGGTACAAGATAATCTACCTCACTTTCACCACGGTACAAGAAAAGCTACCTCACTTTCACCATGGTACAAGGTAATCTACCTCACTTTCACCACGGTACAAGGTAATCTACCTCACTTTCACCACGGTACAAGGTAATCTACCTCACTTTCACCACGGTACAAGGTAATCTACCTCACTTTCACCACGGTACAAGATAATCTACCTCACTTTCACCACGGTGCAAGATAATCTACCTCACTTTCACCACGGTACAAGATAATCTACCTCACTTTCACCAGGGTACAAGGTAATCTACCTCACTTTCACCACGGTACAAGGTAATCTACCTCACTTTCACCACGGTACAAGGTAATCTACCTCACTTTCACCACGGTACAAGGTAATCTACCTCACTTTCACCACGGTACAAGGTAATCTACCTCACTTTCACCACGGTACAAGGTAATCTACCTCACTTTCACTCGGGTTCGTACCTCACAGTCTAGGCAAAAAGCGTTGCATTTATTACGTTGATGGCTCGACAAGACCGTTGCATTCTTACGTAGTCATCAAACAAGCTGATGCGTCACTTGATTACTCAAGCAGCTGATGCGTCACTTGATTACTCAAGCAGCTGATTCGTCAGCTTGATTACTCAAGCAGCTGATACGTCAGCTTGATTACTCAGGAGCTGATGCGTCAGCTTGATTACTCAAGCAGCTGACGCATCAGCTTGATTACTCAAGCAGCTGACGCATCAGC
>NW_025565974.1:80000-88067 GCF_020424385.1 Procambarus clarkii | reverse complement strand
CGCTGGCCTGGTGCTCCCCACGCTGGCCTGGTGCTTCCACGCTGGCCTGGTGCTCCCCACGCTGGCCTGGTGCTTCCACGCTGGCCTGGTGCTTCCACGCTGGCCTGGTGCTTCCACGCTGGCCTGGTGCTTCCACGCTGGCCTGGTGCTTCCACGCTGGCCTGGTGCTTCCACGCTGGCCTGGTGCTCCCACGCTGGCCCACTGCCAACTGAATTCTCCTGGATGGCAGGACAGCTTCCTGGTGGTCACACTGCTCACCGGATCTTCCTTTCTGTGCCTGAATGTTGACCAGGATTGCACAATACTCTGGCCAGGTTGCACAGAGGAAGACTGTGAGGGAGTCGCCGCTCAGCACAGTCTCCAAGCACACATAAGCAATCACCGTGAACCTGAGTTGCTCTTGTCTGCAGATCTCGTCCTCAAAACTTACCCGGGAAGCCTGGCGGGGTCACTGCTGAGGTTACCTTTGAATATGTCCAGCTAACAACCTTATAACCTCGTGAAAATCCTCGATTTCTCGGAGCCGCGATCAGCGAAACCTCATCGTACGACAATGCAGGTTAAAATGGCGGCCGTTCGCGGCTTCGTGCGCCAATCCGGCGCTCCCGTCACGTCACGTGACCCCTCAGTCACTTCCTCATTGGTCACTCCTGCCAGCGTGTGACCTATCGCCTGTCTTCCATCCGGGAATTTTCGTGTCGCTACCTCTATAATTTTCGGCGGGAACGCTCTGCTCGGGCAGGTGGTGTCCGCCATCTTTGTCAAAAGGCTAGGCGTTGCTCCATTTGGACTGGCCGGTAGAGCGACGGTCTCAGTTCATGCAGGTCGGCGTTCAATCCCCGACCGTCCAAGTGGTTGGGTACCATTCCTCCCACTATCCCATCCCATCCCAAATCCTTATCCTGCCCCCCAAGTGCTGAACAACCCCAAGTACCTGAATAACTACCCCAAGGTACCTGAATAACTGGGATTCAGGTACCCAGGTTTTTACCTGAATCTAAAGTTATTCAGTATATGGAAGGGGGAGGGGTGAGGTGACCTTGGTGGCTAGGCGCTACACGGGGCAGTAACCTAGCCATGCAGCTGCCTAGCCATGCAGCTGTCTAGCCAGTAGTGCTCCATCCAGCAGCGGAGGAAGACACTGTGCTGAGCTGCGTGGCGTGCAGCCGCTCCTACTCCAGCTCTGATATAACATTTGGTTGCCACTCGTAAACTGCCCAATTTTTTGGGCCACCATATTTGATTCCTATTGAAGACTTCATTGTGTCTAGGCGCGTTCCTCTCCACCTGAATATGTCGGGGGAAAGATAAAAGAGTATTCTAGCGTGGCAGTGATGTGCCACTGACAGACATTTAATCTAGATTGTCCCTGATATTTCATTGGTGAGGCTTGACCTTTGACCCCCTCCCCTCTCCCCCCTGGTATTCCCTGGCCGCTCCTGTCAATGACCTCACCACACACTACCGTCTGCCCGTCTTGGACAGATAACTTGAACCATCCCCCCCCCCCCCCTTCCCTTCCCTCATACTAAATGTGGCTTAACAATTGTCTACGTTGCGGGGGGAAGTGTAAACTTTGGTTTACGGGATACTGCAGTGGTTTGATATCGATAATATGTATATTCTGAAGGGCAGACAACCATACCTGTATATTGGTCATGGGTTGTTTAACCCCTCTTACGTAAGATATCGGGGCGCCAGGGTTGGCAACACTGCAAGTGAGCCTCCCGTGGGCCTCAGTAAACAATATGATGTCTACTGTAGACAAGGTCCTGAGGGGCCAGATTCACGAAGCAGTTACGCAAACACTTACGAACCTGTCCGTCTTTTCTCAATCTTTGGCGGCTTTGTTTACAATTATTAAACAGTTAATGAGCTCTGAAGCACCAGGAGGCTGTTTTATAACAATAACAACAGTTGATTGGCAAGTTTTCATGCTTGTAAACTGTTTAATAAATGCAACCAAAGCCGTCAAAGATTGAGGAAAGATGTACATGTTCGGTAGTGCTTGCGTAACTGCTTCGTGAATCTGGCCCCAGCTTCTGCGCTTCGCTAGCATCCAAAACATCAACACAGAAACCACACATAAAACGCAGTCAAATCACGCAATAGAAACAAAAAGCATTATCTATAAGATCTAGGAGTAATCATGTGAGAAAAACATTCATTTTAAAAGAACATCTTAAAGAAGCTGTCACAGTTGCAAGAAAAATAACAGACTGGATAACAAAACTCTTTCAAACAAGAGACGCCAAATTAATTATATGACTTTCTTCAAGACAATATTGCTCTCCTGGTAGGAATATTGTTGCACACTCACAGCCCCTCTCAGAGCTGGAGAAGTTGCTGACTTGGAGAACGTGCAAAAGATCTTGTACTGCCAGAATCCATTCAGTAAATCCCTCGATATTATTGGGAACGTTGACAATTTCTCGCTGTATTCTCTGTTAGGCATCTGAGAGCGATACACAATAATATATACTTGGAAAATATTAGAGGGGACTGGTTCTAATATTAGAGGAGACTGGTTCTAATATAAGAGGAGACTGGTTCTAATATTAGAGTGGACTGGTTCTAATATTAGAGGAGACTGGTTCTAATATTAGAGTGGACTGGTTCTAATATTAGAGGGGACTGGTTCTACATCTTCACTCGCAAATAACTCCCCCACGACAACAGGAGACATGATAGCAAGTGCAGGGTGACACAGGCTGAAAGCAAAGGTGCGATAGCGACGCAAAACACGATTCCATCAACATTAAGGGCCCGAGACGTTTAAGGGGTCCCCCTAGACTTTTTAGAGGCCCCCTAGAATTTTAAGGGGACCCCCTAGAATTTTAAGGGGCTCACTTGACTTTTAAGGGACTCCCTAGACTTTTAAGTGGCCCCCCTAGCCTTTAAAGGGCCCCCTAGACTTTTAAGGGCCCCTCTAGACTTTTAAGGGGGCTCCTAGACCTTTAAGTGGTCCCCCTAGACTTTTAAGGGGCCCCCTAGACTTTTAAAGGAACCCCTAGACTTTTAAGGAACCCCTAGACTTTTAAGGAACCCCTAGACTTTTAAGGAACCCCCTAGACTTTTAAGGAACCCCTAGACTTTTAAGGAACCCCCTAGACTTTAAGGAAACCCTAGACTTTTAAGGAACCCCCTAGACTTTAAGGAACCCCCTAGACTTTTAAGGAACCCCCTAGACTTTTAAGGAACCCCTAGACTTTTAAGGAACCCCTAGACTTTTAAGGAACCCCTAGACTTTTAAGGAACCCCTAGACTTTTAAGGAACCCCCTAGACTTTTAAGGAACCCCTAGACTTTTAAGGAACCCCCTAGACTTTTAAGGAACCCCTAGACTTTTAAGGAACCCCCTAGACTTTTAAGGAACCCCCTAGACTTTTAAGGAACCCCCTAGACTTTTAAGGAACCCCCTAGACTTTTAAGGAACCCCCTAGACTTTTAAGGAACCCCTAGACTTTTAAGGAACCCCCTAGACTTTTAAGGAACCCCCTAGACTTTTAAGGAACCCCTAGACTTTTAAGGAACCCCCTAGACTTTTAAGGAACCCCTAGACTTTTAAGGAACCCCTAGACTTTTAAGGAACCCCCTAGACTTTTAAGGAACCCCCTAGACTTTTAAGGAACCCCTAGACTTTTAAGGAACCCCTAGACTTTTAAGGAACCCCTAGACTTTTAAGGAACCCCCTAGACTTTTAAGGAACCCCTAGACTTTTAAGGAACCCCCTAGACTTTTAAGGAACCCCTAGACTTTTAAGGAACCCCCTAGACTTTTAAGGGCCCAAGACTTTTCAAGACTATACACATAAAGGGCATAACTGGCCTTCCTCTCGCGGTATTCAAAAGAGAACTTGATCAACACCTACAAAGGGTACCTGATCAACCAGGCTGTGATTCATACGTCAGACTGCGAGCAGCAGCATCTCATAAACTTGGCTGACCAAAACACCAACTAGGAGGGCCTGAACTGAGACTGGGCCGCGATGACATTGATTCCCGGAGCTAACACAAGGTGGTTAATGCTGGCAAAACTTCTCAAAACCCAAATGTCGAGTACACGATGTCCCCTGACATGGGGGTCTGACAGCTGAGTGGACCGCGCTTCGGATTCGTAGTCCTGAGGTTCCGGGTTCGATCCCCGGTGGAGGCGGAAACAAATGGGCAGAGTTTCTTTCACCCTGATGCCCCCGTTACCTAGCAGTACATAGGTACCTGGGAGTTAGACAGCTGCTATGGGCTGCTTCCTGGGGGGTGTGTAACAAAAATGAGGCCTGGTCGAGGACCGGGCCGCGGGGATGCTAAGGCCTGAAATCATCTCAAGATAACCTCAAGATGTGTCAACTGTGTGAAAGTGTCCAATACACCATGTGTCAACTGTGTGAAAGTGTCCAATACACCATGTGTCATGTGTCAACTGTGTGAAAGTGTCCAATACACCATGTGTCAACTGTGTGAAAGTGTCCAATACACCATGTGTCAACTGTGTGAAAGTGTCCAATACACCATGTGTCAACTGTGTGAAAGTGTCCAATACACCATGTGTCAACTGTGTGAAAGTGTCCAATACACCATGTGTCAACTGTGTGAAAGTGTCCAATACACCATGTGTCAACTGTGTGAAAGTGTCCAATACACCATGTGTCAACTGTGTGAAAGTGTCCAATACACCATGTGTCAACTGTGTGAAAGTGTCCAATACACCATGTGTCAACTGTGTGAAAGTGTCCAATACACCATGTGTCAACTGTGTGAAAGTGTCCAATACACCATGTGTCAACTGTGTGAAAGTGTCCAATACACCATGTGTCAACTGTGTGAAAGAGGAAAAAAATGCACTCCCTTGTATTTATGTATGTAGGTTAGGTTAGGTTAGATTAGCATTTTTTTAAAAGCACTACAATACTACAGCACTACAAAAAAGGAGCCGGTCAGCCGAGCGGACAGCACACTGGACTTGTGATCCTGTGGTCCTGGGTTCGATCCCAGGGGCCGGCGAGAAACACTGGGCAGAGTTTCTTTCACCCTATGCTCCTGTTACCTAGCAGTAAAATAGGTACCTGGGTGTTAGTCAGCTGTCACGGGCTGCTTCCTGGGGGTGGAGGCCTGGTCGAGGACCGGGCCGCAGGGACACTAAAAAGCCCCGAAATCATCAAGATAACCTCAAGATAACAAGATAACAATCACATTCTGCGGTTGATTGTTCAATAAATCACTGAATGATATGATGAACAGATTTCTAACCGCTATCCATGGAGGACAGAAGAGAAGGGAATTATCAGGGGGGGGGGAAAGCGCCAAGCCATTACGACTATATATCACTTGAAAGGGATCAGGATAAGGATTAGGGATGAGGGGGTAGGGGAAGGAAATGGTGCCCAACCACTTGGACGGTCGGGGGATTGAACGCCAACCTGCATGAAGCGAGACCGTCGCTCTACCATCCATCCCAAGTAGCTGGGCATTCAGGACAGAAGAAAATGTATATATGCTGGTTAGCACTGTAAATATGTGGCCACGTGTGTGGTAGAAAAAATAATCAAAGAATACCGTTAGCGCGCTGCGCTGTGAGACAAGCTGGAGTGGTGGACACAAGTCCCCCCCCCCCACTACCACTGTTGAAGAGACAGTCACGTCCCCCACGTCTCTCTCCCACTTTGTCGCAAGACGGTGCTCAGAATATAATTTCAATATCATTATTACGCGATGCAACAGCGTGCTGGGGGCTGGAAATGCACTGTGGATATGCATTGCTTGTTTTCAGTAATCCCTTTGGTCAAGTATCCTGACTTGAAACTGTGCTTGTAAACTGTTGGGTTTGTTGCGTGTGGTTCCGGGTTTGATGTTTTAAGGTTAGGTTAATGTATTGAGTTCCGGGTGGAAGCCTCGTTGGCGAGAGTGTATTAGCAGTTGCTGGTGGTATGGGCGGGTTGATGAGGAGGTTTCCATCCCCTGCCTATTAATGAGCCAAGCCTGGAGCCCCCCGGGCCCACACTAACCCGGCAGCCACCAAGCCTGGAGCATCCGGGCCAGCGTGTGGAACATATTAGAGGGGACTGGTTCTAATATTAGAGGGGACTGGTTCTAATATTAGAGTGGACTGGTTCTAATATTAGAGGGGACTGGTTCTAATATTAGAGGGGACTGGTTCTAATATTAGAGGGGACTGGTTCTAATATTAGAGGGGACTGGTTCTAATATTAGAGGGGACTGGTTCTAATATTAGAGGAGACTGGTTCTAATATTAGAGGGGACTGGTTCTAATATTAGAGGGGACTGGTTCTAATATTAGAGGGGACTGGTTCTAATATTAGAGTGGACTGGTTCTAATATTAGAGTGGACTGGTTCTAATATTAGAGGGGACTGGTTCTAATATTAGAGGGGACTGGTTCTAATATTAGAGGGGACTGGTTCTAATATTAGAGGGGACTGGTTCTAATATTAGAGGAGACTGGTTCTAATATTAGAGGGGACTGGTTCTAATATTAGAGGGGACTGGTTCTAATATTAGAGGGGACTGGTTCTAATATTAGAGGGGACTGGTTCTAATATTAGAGTGGACTGGTTCTAATATTAGAGGGGACTGGTTCTAATATTAGAGGGGACTGGTTCTAATATTAGAGGGGACTGGTTCTAATATTAGAGGGGACTGGTTCTAATATTAGAGGGGACTGGTTCTAATATTAGAGTGGACTGGTTCTAATATTAGAGGGGACTGGTTTTAATATAAGAGTGGACTGGTTCTAATATTAGAGGGGACTGGTTCTAATATTAGAGGGGACTGGTTCTAATATTAGAGGGGACTGGTTCTAATATAAGAGTGGACTGGTTCTAATATTAGAGGGGACTGGTTCTAATATTACAGTGGACTGGTTCTAATATTAGAGTGGACTGGTTCTAATATTAGAGGGGACCACTTTGTGTACATATCAAGTTATCCGGCTATATAGCATGTTGATATTAATCACACGTGTCTCTGAAGTCTCTCTGAAAAGATTCTCAGCTGTCTCTCGGGTCTTTCTGAACTGTCTCTCAGATGTCCATCAGATGTAAGCCCGTTCTCAGGGGTTGCCAAAGCAGACGAGGGTTCGACGCTAGTCGACCTCCTCGCTTCTCCAGGCCGGCCTCGCATTGTTGTCTCCTGGAAGCGTCAATATTAGTGCTTTGGCATTCAACAACGCTCAAGAATTTTGACCTGATGTGACGTCAAAATTTAGTTTTCCGTCAATAAATTCGGCGTTTCTTCCGTAATGTGGAGTAATACCTTGCCGCAAGACCTCGTCCAAAGATGGCGCCACCGCGGCTGTGAAGGTTCTGGAGAGTATTGGGTGTAAGGGCGGACTTCCAGGGCGGGTAAGGGGGGGTGTGTCCGCCCTCGTCAAGCCTGTCTGACCTGCAGGTAAGACAGGCTGACCTCATTGACCTCGGCGGTACGCTGCAGGTCAACGAGCGAGATGGTCATTAAACATTTATAACTATTCATTTTAATATTTTAACCGAATTTTGTGAGATTTTCGGCTAAATATTAACGAACTACATGTTAACTATGAGGCTGTAATATGTAGGGTTTATGTGGCTCTGTGTTGAGGTGTAGGAGGGCAGCCCTGGTGACGCAGACACCCAGCCAGCCAGCCAACCAGCCAACAAGACATCCAGCCAGCCAGCCAGCCAGCCAGCCAGCCAGACATCCAGCCAGCCAGCCAGCCAGCCAGCCAGCCAGCCAGCCAGCCAGCCAGCCAGCCAGCCAGCCAGCCAGCCAGCCAGCCAGCCAGCCAACAAGACAGCCAGCCAGCCAGCCAGCCAACAAGACAGCCAGCCAGCCAGCCAGCCAGCCAGCCAGCAGGGGCCAGGTGCCGGAGACACTAACGCGATGCTAAGGGTGGGTTTCGATGCGCACAAGACGGCTCAGCCAAGTGTGTGTGTACGGTTACTTGCTCTTCACTCCCCTACCACCACCCCTCTGCCGGGCCTCCTGGAGGTGTAGACCTGGAGAGGGTTCTGGGAGTTCTTCTACTGGGTACTATAGTGTGTTGTGGCCACTCCCTCCCTCCTGCACACACTCGC
>NW_025565974.1:32500-75000 GCF_020424385.1 Procambarus clarkii | reverse complement strand
ACTGCGCAGCGTGCAGCTGTTTGCTTGTGGTGTGATGAGCGCTGCTGCATACCGCCTTCGTCAGCAGGCGGCGGATACAGATACTGGCGCAGATACAGATACTGGCGCAGATACAGATACCGGCGCAGATACAGATACCGTCGCAGATACAGATACCGGCGCAGATACAGATACCGGCGCAGATACAGATACCGGCGCAGATACAGATACTGGCGCAGATACAGATACCGGCGCAGATACAGATACCGGCGGAGATACAGACGGATCCTGGTGTAAGCTCAGCTGTAACAATATCTAAGGGTCTGCTCATGTCATTGGCTGAGCCAGTGTTGTGTACTCACCTACTCACCTAATTCACCTAATTGTGCTTGCGGGGGGGTTGAGCTCTGGCTCTTTGGACCCGCCTCTCAACCGTCAATCACCCTCTGTGTGTGTGTAGGGGGGGGGGGGCGTCTTCGTGCATGCTAGTGTAATGGTAGATGGATTAGGTAGTGTAGATTTTATTTTAGGTCTCAAATCTTCCAAGATTTTGTTGCAGTTCTTGGTCTGCAAGCTCAGGGTGTTGGATACAGTCAGCTCTTTTATTTGGACCAGAGCATCGACGCTTTATCAGGCATTCCACGGCTGACATCAGATGGATTTCCTATGACATCTGCTCTGATGACATCATTAATAATTATGTTATATATGTGCCTCACTCTGGACAAGTTAAAGCTTATGTTAATTTTAACATTTCCAACTAAATTCACGTTGGAAATTAACCCCTGTCCTTAAACAAAGATTACCTGATTTGGTATATCTTAATCCATCCTAGATTAAGGCTGATCCTTAATTCCTAGATTCTAGATTATACTGATATAAGTTATTCTCGGCCATAAATAATACCTACTAATTTAGAGATGTGTAGACATAGTTAACATATAAGTGTGTGTGTTGTTGTTGTTGTTCAAGATAAGCTACCTGGAACAAAAAGTTCCAAGTAGCACGGGCTATGGTGAGCCCGTAGTGTGTGTGTGTGTGTGTGTACTCACCTATTTGTAAAAATTTGTGCCAATACAGTGTGTGTGTGTGTTTTGTGTGTGTGTGTGTGTGTGTGTGTGTGTGTGTGTGTGTGTGTGTGTGTGTGTGTGTGTGTATTTACTATTTGTACTTGCAGGATCGAGCTGTTAGCTCTTGGACTCCGCCTTTCTAACCGCCGGTTGTATACTGGTTTCCGATCTATTACTGTCATATCTACTACATATTTTCCCCTAACATACACATCCACACATCCCGAGAATGCAGTCCGTTGTTGCATCTATCTAACTCCAAGGTATCTAGTTACTGCTAGGTGAACAGAAGCATCAGGGGAAAAAAACTGTCTTTTTGTTTCTAGCTCGGCCGGGATTCGAATCCGGGCTCTTAGGGCTACGACCCCCCCTCCTCTTCGAGGTGTGTTTGTGTAATTACCTAAGTGTAGTTACAGGATGAGAGCTACGCTCGTGGTGTCCCGTCTTCCCAACACTCTTTGTCATATAACTGTGTGTGTGTGTGTGTGTGTGTGTGTGTGTGTGTGTGTGTGTGTGTGTGTGTGTGTGTGTGTGTGTGTGTGTGTAAACACTGCTAATTGGGGCACAAAGAGAAGTAGCCAAGGTAAACTATTCAAATATAACATAATTATATTGTGACTCCCAAAGTTAATTAAATATCTGTAGGTGTTATATTTGTATAACAAGTTAATTAACGTGAAACGAAACTGTAGTAAACCTAAGATGTCAACTAATCCTTAATAAGAATTATTATACAATTATTATTATTCTTGTCCTTCACAAGAAACTATGAAACTGTGAAAAATGAAACTATGAAACTGTGAAAAATGAAACTATGAAACTGTGAAAAATGAAACTATGAAACTGTGAAAAATATTGGAGGAAAATGCGCAAGGAAATTCGCTCGCTCCCGAAGCTCAGCTACTCATCAATCAGCTCTCTCAAACCACACCTGTAATGGCGTATTCATCAATAATTTGATGATTCCTTCCGGTCCAAAGTCTTATCATAAACTGATAAAGATCATTTAAGATAGACTGCGCATCTAGTGAGCAGCAAAGTTATCGTCAATGATATGTACTTGAGGTATTGTAAATGATCTCAGATACTTGATGATATCTTGATGAAGGATCTCAAGTACTTGATGATAACTTGATGAAGGATCTCAGATACTTGATGATATCTTGATGAAGGATCTCAGATACTTGATGATATCTTGATGAAGGATCTCAAGTACTTGATGATAACTTGATGAAGGATCTCAGATACTTGATGATATCTTGATGAAGGATCTCAGATACTTGATGATATCTTGATGAAGGATCTCAAGTACTTGATGATATCGTGATGAACGATCTCAGATACTGGATGATATCTTGATATCTTGATGTTGCTCGCGTGTATGCATTCCAATAATTACATATCTACCATTTAACTTCTGTAAAAGTTGAGAGAAAGTCAAGAGCCAGCTACTACACAAGAGGTGCTACACCAGAGGTGCTACACCAGAGGTGCTACACCAGAGGTGCTACACCAGAGGTGCTACACAAGAGGTGCTACACATGTCACTCCCAGGTAGACCTTCCGCTCTAGCACCAACATACCAACATGGACACTTCTACCCCCCGAGACACGCTAACTAAAGGCAGCACATTTTGGCCGTCACGCTGCGATCAACATGACACAAAATCTTGTAAACTTGTAGTTAATATCACAAGAGTATTCTATACAAGTATGTGATGCCCCCTAAATGTTTACAGAAATGTTGTATATATATTTACAAACTTCAAAATTACGCTAGTGACGTTAAAAAATATATTAGTGATAACAAATTTACAATGCATAATGTTCTCAGTAATTAAGAATAAATTATAATATGATTAATTTTCAAATATATGTTTCTTTCGCACGAACACGCCAATTTGCAACGCTAGTATGAGCCTAAGGCCTAAATACACCAAATTAAGAAACTAGTTGTGGCAACAAATTAGCAAGCAAACTGTAGTCACTTCAATAATTCAGACATATTGTTAACGAGGGCTAATATCTTGAGGTTATCTTGAGATGATTTCGGGGCTTTAGTGTCTCCGCGGCCCGGTCCTCGACCAGGCCTCCACCCCCAGGAAGCAGCCCGTGACAGCTGACTAACTCCCAGGTACCTATTTACTGCTAGGTAACAGGGGCATTCAGGGTGAAAGAAACTTTGCCCATTTGTTTCTGCCTCGTGCGGGAATCGAACCCGCGCCACAGAATTACGAGACCTGCGCGCTATCCACCAGGCTATGAGGCCACCCAATAAAACAGCCTGGCATTCAATAACTTTTAATTATCTCCGCTGTGCTTCGGGGAACTGTAGTAGAAAATGTGGCGCTCCACAGAAGGGAGCCGGTCGGCCGAGCGGACAGCACGCTGGCTTTGTGATCCTGTGGTTCTGGGTTCGATCCCAGACGCCGGCGAGAAACAATGGGCAGAGTTTCTTTCAACCTATGCCGCTGTTACATAGCAGTAAAATAGGTACCTGGGTGTTAGTCAGCTGTCACGGGCTGCTTCCTGGGGGTGGAGGCCTGGTCGAGGACCGGGCCGCGGGGGACACTAAAAAGCCCCGAAATCATCTCAAGATAACCTCAAGATAACCACCTCCACGCCCCCTGGCGCAGGGCTCGCCAAACATTGACGAAACCTGTGCATCTTTCCCTATTCACAGCAGCTTTGTTTACTCGTAATAAACAGTTTACGAGCTCGCAAACTTTACAATCCGTGTTTATTATCGTTATAAACAACCCGGTAGGGCGTCGCAGCTCATAAACACCTCAATAAATGTAAATAAAGCGGCCATGATTGTTGAAAGATATACAGGTTTCGTAGTGAATACGTCACTGAAAATGACCGAGGTTACCTGAGCCTAAGTAACCAGCACCAGTCATCGGTAAATAATAATAATATCTATACTAGAAGAGAGAGAATGTTTGCCCGTCTGTCTGTTCAAAGTTGGAGGCCACACTGCTGTACGTAGCCTCACCCAAATTGGCAGTGGGACTAGTCTGAGGTACGGGATGAACATAGGCCTGGTCAGGCCACAATTCCAAAGGGAACAACAGCGTGCCAGGGCCACATTCAGACTCCCACGACGAGTTTTGGGCACTGGCTACACAGCTAAATATTTTAATGACGAACCATACCATCAATTTTTTTTATCTAATAGTAATATGCATCATTATTCACTCATCTCGGGACAACTAGCATAACTTTGCTGCTGTGAATAATTTGTCCGTACTAGCATAAAACAGACGATTTTTCCACAGCGTTAAGAGCGGCTGTCTGAAGCCACAGTCCTTTGTCAGAGCAAAGGGGTAACTATCCCTTATTAGTACTTCACACCACTGAACGCCTCATTGGCTACTACCCACACATTAGACAATTATATTTTGTATAAGAGACGGACAGACAGACAGACAGACAGACAGACAGACAGACAGACAGACAGACAGACAGACAGACAGACAGACAGACAGACAGACAGACAGACAGAGAGCGAGGCAGACAAAGACGGAATCAAACAGAGATACAGGGAGACAGAGAGAGAAAGACACTGCGAGAGACAGTTTGACAGAGAAAGACAGATAGATGGATAGAAAGACAGATGAGTATACAGATGGGTAGTTGGATGGGTAGGTAGATGCATGCACAGATAGAGGGATAGAAAGGTAAGATAGATGGACAGATGGATTGGAGATAGACAGGGTGTGTACCCGGGCAACGCCGGTTAACTCCCACCCCCCCTAGTATATCTGTAAGGGTGAATGTCTGTCTGTCTCAGGTAACACACTTCGGTCAGCGTCACACAACACACTATTCGGTCTCAGCGTCACGCAACACACTATTCGGTCTCAGCGTCACGCAACACACTATTCGGTCTCAGCGTCACGCAACACACTATTCGGTCTCAGCGTCACGCAACACACTATTCGGTCTCAGCGTCACGCAACACACTATTCGGTCTCAGCGTCACGCAACACACTATTCGGTCTCAGCGTCACGCAACACACTATTCGGTCTCAGCGTCACGCAACACATTATTCAGTCTCAGCGTCACGCAACACATTATTCAGTCTCAGCGTCACGCAACACACTATTCGGTCTCAGCGTCACGCAACACACTATTCGGTCTCAGCGTCACGCAACACACTATTCGGTCTCAGCGTCACGCAACACACTATTCGGTCTCAGCGTCACGCAACACACTATTCGGTCTCAGCGTCACGCAACACACTATTCGGTCTCAGCGTCACGCAACACACTATTCGGTCTCAGCGTCACGCAACACACTATTCGGTCTCAGCGTCACGCAACACATTATTCAGTCTCAGCGTCACGCAACACACTATTCGGTCTCAGCGTCACGCAACACACTATTCGGTCTCAGCGTCACGCAACACACTATTCGGTCTCAGCGTCACGCAACACACTATTCGGTCTCAGCGTCACGCAACACACTATTCGGTCTCAGCGTCACGCAACACATTATTCAGTCTCAGCGTCACGCAACACATTATTCGGTCTCAGCGTCACGCAACTTTCCATGGCTAACAGTAACAGTAAGGCGTGTCATAGGGTGGTAGGGTTCGACTCCCTCAAGGCTCTATTTAAGGAGGGTTGGCTCCTATTAGCGATAACGTGCTGGGGGCTATTAGCTATGCGTGCTAGTGGCTTTACAAGAATGTAAAAATCAACATCATTTTTATATTCTTTCTTAACCCCCAATGTACCTTCTTGTCTATAAATCAATCAATCAATAAATAAGCAACGAGCCCGTGACGTCTGAAATGTGGGTTTGATTGTCCATAGAGTGTTCCCCTCAACCCAGTTCCGGCCCGGACCTCGACCAGGCCTCCTTTTTTGTTACACACACGCCCCCAGGAAGCAGCTGTCTAACTCCCAGGTACCTATTTACTGCTAGGTGAACAGGAGCATCAGGGTGAAAGAGATGCACATTTGATTCCACCGGGGACCGAATCCGAAAACCTCAGGACTACGAATCCGAAGTGCTGTCCACTCAGCTGTCAGGCCCCCATGTAACCTACATCGTTTCTCAAGGTGCTCTATACAATGTACTGAACAGGATTCCGTTGTTGTTGTTATAGATTCAGTTACTCGGAACAAGTTCCAAGTAGCACGGGCTATGATGAGCCCGTAACTTGCCCGGCACAAGAGCGGGGCAAGTAGCACGGGCTATGGTGAGCCCGTAGTGGACTTACTTGGCACAGGAGCGGTGCTGTGTAGACTCCTGTGAACAGGATTCCAGGAGCTTGCGGAGTCAGGGTTGCTTGCAGGGTTCCGCGGAGTCAGTAATGACTCCGCGGAACCCCGCCCACAATTCCCAGAAATCAGGATAACTGAGCATTTTTCTGAAAATGATGGGACGACGACGTTTCGGTCCGTCCTGGACCATTCTCAAGTCGATTGTCTTCGACTTGAGAATGGTCCAGGACGGACCGAAACGTCGTCGTCCCTTCATTTTCTAGTGTGTGGTCTAGTCAACATACTTCAGCCACGTTATTGTGACTCATCGCCTGCATTTTTCTGAAACTTCGACAACCCTTGGCGAGTCTCCGTGAAGCATAATCTGTGGATAAGTGAACTCGACACTTTACAGTAGTGTGGTTCGAATAGAGGACGTGAGCGAGTCCAGAAAATCGCAGCCCGTCCTCCAAACTAAGATCCAAAAGTGATTCCATCCACCCGCCAAACCCCCTGTTTATGAATGAAAAGCGGTTTACACACGACTCACAACTGCTGACGTTCGAACATATCCGGAACAAGTGCTTCACTGACGAATTTTGTTCGAATCACAACGCTATAAATGCTTCACCCACGTACTACAAATACAAATAATCGCCAACAGAACCTAAACACCTAACCTAACCTATGCCTATATATACACAATATGCTAATATATTATAATATTAATTTATACTTGAGAAAATTCCCGTTTTGAATGAACAGCATGTTAATATTTATTAATGCGTCTGTGGGGTCGACCGCTGGATGTAATGGACTTGAGTCGAGGATGGGTTGAAACTGTAAATGTAAATCCACGTACTCCTAATACAAATAATCGCTAACAGAACCTAAACATCACACCTAACCTAACCTACGCCTGACTATACATGAAACTTTAATGACTGAAAATGGTAATTTATATATGAGGACAAATCTATTTTAAATACACAATACGTTAACACTGAAGAATGCGTCTCTGGGGATAGGGGACGGCCGCTGCATTAACGAGCCTGGCCTGAAGACGGGTTGGCATGTAAAGTGTTCTCCATTCACCCCCATCATCCAAACGAAGGACTGTGCGGGTTCACAACGCACAAGTCAAACATTGACTACAAAAACGCTACAAAAATCAGTATTTAGACCAATAGTCCACCTCACCAGGCTTGAGGCTGTGACGCGAAGCGTGTTTATAAACGCTCCCTAACTCACCGTAACCACACCACTTTACGGGCTCACCATAGGCCGTGCTACATGGACACTTCGTCCTGAGTAGCTAAATCTTTAACAAGAACAATAATAACCGTAATCACACCACTTTACCTAAACTACCCCAAGACCCATAAGTGTACATAAACCCATAATATACAATAATATTTAATTTACATTCAAAGACAAATTTTTGTTTTTTTATTATACTAAATGGAAAATTCCCCCTGTCAGTTGGCTGTTTGCTGAATAAGTATAAAACTAACACTAACTAGCCAAAATTAACTCAGCATTTGACCTATAACTTGGGCCTGGAGGACGGGCTGTTTCACGCAGGAACAGTACGTTTGGTCGGAGGCTTCAGAAGCACTCGGCCATTCTCTCGCTTAGCGACGCGCGCCCCGCGGTCGGCCGACCAACCGACCTCCCAAGTGACAGGTTACTCTGGCACAAGTAAGGTTGTCGGTGTCTACTTTATCGGTGCTCCTCGCCCTTAATGGACGTCGGCCTGACTGCCTGTATGTGATAACAGCGAGCGCGGGCCTTAACCAGGTGACACGGCCCCGCCTGCCTCATCACTTACATACGCACAATGACGCCTGAACCTAACTGGAAAAACTTACTCCGGAGAAGCAGTAGTCCCGTTAGTGTAGGTTCTCGGTGAAGAGTTGTAGGCATCCATTAGTCTCAGGAGACTATGGAGTTGCGCTCTGGTTGTCGGTCTGGAGTGGCCTCACCAGGGCGCAAAGCCAGGGTAGGTCGATATGAAGAAGCTGCTACCCAAGCAGCAGGTTGAATAATTTACATATAAATCATTTATCTAGACCCATAACGATGAGATCAGTTCCGTCGAAAACAGTATAATTAAATGCTAATAAACACGATAAAAATACTAAAATTAGAAAAATAATATTATTAGAGATAATACTGATAAAAAGCATTAGAAATCAAATCTATTTTTTTTAAATCTAAGCCAGACACGTAAGGCTAGTCTCACCAAATTTGGCAAGGTGAGTTTTGATTCAATGGCGAGTGTCAGAGCGTGGTTGGGGGGTGGATCCCCATGCCCCTCCTTATGTAGGTTTGACTTCTATTGCGACAACCAACGAGTCCTTTGAAATCTGAAATGTGAATTTGTTTGTCCATAGTGTTTTCCTACTTATTTTCTACGTTGATTCGACGTCGAATCAACGTCGATTCAACGTCGATTACGTTTAACTAGTCGAGCATGTTTTGCTCATTGGGAGAGAGAGAGAGAATGAGAGGGTTAGGAGAGATTGGGATGGAGGTAAAATGGGAGGGAGGGTTGGGGACATTGGGAAGGAGGGAGAATGTGAAGGAGGAATGGAGACTGAGAGAGAGGAAGAATGAGAGACTTGGAGCGAGGGAAGGATGGACAATATGAGAGAGAGAGTAACAGACAGACCCGGGCAATGCCGGGTACCTCAGCTAGTTATCAATATTATAATCAGGTCAAATTAGACGCATCGGAGAACAGACTCTAGGATCAATGTAACTCTGTATTTCTTGTATGTCAAACCCCTGTTGTTGCTTGTTAAGGAGGAAGCGCTAAGCTAATATGAGCAAGCAGCACCTGGAGGGAACATGAGGACAGGATAAGACCTCAAGATATCAGGAATTCTTAGGAAATCTTCAAATTAAGGTACATAAATTCGTTTTGGGGTGGAGGTAGTGTGTAGTTTGTATATGTATGTCGAACATTACGTGTCTGGCCCCGTCTCAGCCCCCGAACACTGCGTGTCTGGCCCCGTCTCAGCCCCCGAACACTGCGTGACTGGCCCCGTCTCCCCACCCGAACACTGCGTGACTGGCCCCGTCTCAGCCCCCGAACACTGCGTGACTGGCCCCGTCTCCCCACCCGAACACTGCGTGACTGGCCCCGTCTCCGCACCCGAACACTGCGTGACTGGCCCCGTCTCCCCACCCGAACACTGCGTGACTGGCCCCGTCTCCCCACCCGAACACTGCGTGACTGGCCCCGTCTCCCCAACCGAACACTGCGTGACTGGCCCCGTCTCCCCACCCGAACACTGAGTGACTGGCCCCGTCTCCCCACCCGAACACTGAGTGACTGGCCCCGTCTCCCCACCCGAACACTGAGTGACTGGCCCCGTCTCCCCACCCGAACACTGAGTGACTGGCCCCGTCTCCCCACCCGAACACTGCGTGACTGGCCCCGTCTCCCCACCCGAACACTGAGTGACTGGCCCCGTCTCCCCACCCGAACACTGAGTGACTGGCCCCGTCTCCCCACCCGAACACTGCGTGACTGCCCCTCCCTCCCCCCCCCCCCACCCCACCAACTACCGAGCCATTGCATCTCCATCTCGTCCCTTGGGTCCCGTGTCCATATGTATCAAAATAGTTTTGAGTGAGAATGTGATAAGAGTGTGTTGTTGTTGTTGTTGTTGCGTTCGGTGTAGAATGTCTTGAGCATTGAGTGCGTGGGTCAGACGAGCCCCGCGCCGTACGGGCCACCACCCCTCGCCTCCTAGCCAGGATTACCGCCCTTATCCCCCACTAGCCACAGCGCCCCTTTTGCCTCTCCCCCGAATAGCTGCGTTTATCTGCGAGTGACCACAGATACAAGATTTACCAGTGCTGGCGCGCGCGCTCACTTAGCCCAGCCACATATATGTGCTCAAATGGCTGAGCTTATTAGGGCTTAAGTGACATATTACCTTGATCCAAGCGCTTTTAATTCAGGAACAGGTCCTGATGTTCCACTTGGAGGAGCTGGCCAACCAGCGAGCTCCAGTGGACCTGTTGGGGCTTTATCCACCAATCATCGCCCCCTCCCTATCCTCAGCACCTTTGCCGGGTGCTGCTTTTTTTTACTGCTGAGGGATACTTGAGTTGTGGGTAAAGTTTCGGTTCCCGGTGTTGTGTTACGTGGGTGTCTTACCTTCATGCCCAAGTCTTCCCTTCCTCCTGCTCTCTCTCTCTCTCTCTCTCTCTCTCTCCATCCCAACGCTTGAACGTATCTTCCCTGTCCTCCCTACCCCTCCCCACTCCCAGCTCCTCACTGCTAATCCCTCCCACCGCCCGTTTACACCATTTGTGAAGGTGAATTGCTTTCCTTATTGCCTATTGTGAGGCTCTGGGACCCGCCTCCCTCCTCCTCCTCATGCCGCCTGGCACCTTAACCTTACATTGAACTCTTTATCCCATAATTGTAGCCGTATTAAGCGGTGTTTGTGTGTGAGTGTGTGTTGTGTGTGTGTGTGTGTGTGTGTGTGTGTGTGTGTGTGTGTGTGTGTGTGTGTGTGTGTGTGTGTGTGTGTGTGTGTGTGTGTGTGTACCCAGATGTGCTTACTGGGGACGAGTTAGGCTCCAGACTTCTAAACGTTCTTAGATTACTACAATGTTCCACTTCCCACGTTTGTATCATATATACATTGACAATTTCGCATTGTTTAAACTCTGACTAGTTTTTCGTCTAATCAATTCCAGTTCATCGACGGCACTAACACTGAATATATATATATATATATATATATATATATATATATATATATATATATATATATATATATATATATATATATATATATATATATATAACTGTCCCTTTCTTTATGCTTATTACAACTTGTAATAAAAGTGTTAACAGCTTGTTATAACGTTTTTGTGACGTATTAGAACGTTGTTACAACTTGGTAGGAGGTGTTAAAACTTGTCCGAATGTTGTGGCAACGTCGTGGTTTCGTCTTGTATGATGCTGACGTTATTTTGCTCATGTGTGCTTCTGGCATTCAGTTTTGGGGGTCGTGGTTCTACTCCCAAGTCATACCCCTTTTCCGTTGCAAAAAATCTGTTATCCCCTTCATCGTACACTGCTCTACTCATCATTCCTCTTCCAGTACTTATAACTTTGCAGTTGCCTTGTTAATTTCTACTAGCCATTATTGAGGTAAATTTTTAGAGTGTGTGTCTAGATCCATTTGCAGGATATCAGAGCTTCTCTCTATGTCCTGGCTCTTGTTGCTAGTTCTCCAGCATCCAGTCACTAACGTGGAGCCAATTTTCTCTGTCAGATCTTTGACACATATTTAAAACAGACTGCACATTTCCGACAGTCAAGGAATGTGCAGTCTGCCTGTCCTTCGCTCTTTTGTTTAATATTAAGCGTAATTAAATCAGAGTTACGTGATGTATGTGTGAGAGAATATTGAGGCAATGTACTAGAACCTGCGGCCCTGGACACACACACACACACACACACACACACACACACACACACACACACACACACACACACACACACACACACACACACACACACACACACACACACACACACACACACAGCTGTTGCACTGATCCATGACAGCTCGTTTTAGTGTTCTTGTTATACCAATGAAGTGTTGAGCTTGATGAGCTCTGTGTTGCAGATATGTTGAGTGCCGGGCCATCATACCATCACTTGTGTCATATATGTCTAGAATATACTTATATATATATATAAGCGGATATAAGATTATTAAGAGACTGGGAGGACACTGGAAGGTAACTGCCCTGTCTGTGTAATTGTGTAGTGCCGCTGTGCCTGGAGATAGACAGGACAGGCTGGAACACCCGAGGCTCTGAAGGCCATGCGTGCAATCCAAGAAAAGAGGCGTCTCAGTATACATCTTAGCAACACCGCAGTGAAGACGCGGAAACACTGTAGTGACGGAGGCTGACACAGTGGAATGTTTAAGGAAAGGACACCTAGAGAATGGAGTGTCCACGAGAGGGAGAGTGAGAGAGGTGGGAGAGAGGGGACTGTACAGCGGGTGTAGTGAGGGGGTGTAGGAAGTCGCGCAGCGGCGAGGTGCTGTACGACGCCCCTGACTTCCCGCGCGACGGTATGTATTGCTACCAGCCGCTCTTCCGTCGACAGCAGAAGCGAGCCTGCCGGTCCACGCGAAGTCTTCATGAGTACTCACTCGCGGATCGCTATATTTTTCTGCTACCAGACCCGCTCTTCTCTCCCCTGGCACGAGCGCGAAGATCAGACTCCATGTCCCCTCATCTCCGCTCCTCTCTCACATCTAATCTCTCTCTCACCGCCTCATCCTCTCACTCCCTCTCAGCGTCTCGGCGGCGACCTCTGCCTCTAGGTCGCTCAGCTCTCTCTGCTCTCTCTCTCCTCTTACTCCTCCTCTCTCTCCTCCTCCTCTCCTCTCCTCTTCCTCTCTCATCTCTCTCTCTCTCTCTCTCCTCTCATCTCTCCTCTCTTCTCTCTCATCTCTCTCCCTCTCTCTCTCCTCTCTCTCCCTGCTCTCTCTCTCTCTCTCTCCCTGCTCTCTCTCTCTCTCTCTCTCTCCTCCTTCTCTCTCTCTCTCTCGCTCTCTCTCTCTCTCTCTCTCTCTCTCCTCTCTCGCTCTCTCTCTCTCATCTCTCTCTCTCTCTCCTAAGATCTCAAGAATCATATTTATTTTGTTGTATTGGTGTGTAAAGATGTATGAGTATTTATGTGGAGGGTGTGAACTATATTAACTATATTAAGGGTTACAGAGACCGTGTCAAGAGCTGGGTAAGTGATACTGGAAAATGGGGGTCTTGTTGGAGTGTTAGTGATGATGCAGGAGGGTTGGAGGTCTGGCTATTCAACTCTACGGAACCTACGCGACAGATTTCATTTGAATGTTTCCTAGAGATGTCCCTGACGTCCTTCATGTAGAGTATACCTTGATGTCCTTGATATAGAGCACGGTACACACACACACACACACACACAATCCGTACACAATCTAGGAATCTGTACACCAGTTGATTGACAGTTGAGAGGGGGACCAAAGAGCCAAAGCTCAACCCCCGCAAGCACAATTAGGTGAGTACACACACACACACGTACACACACACACACACACACGTACACACACACACACAAAAGCCCTCAGATCGCATTGATAAAGAAGTGATGAGATGAGACTTGTCACTAACCTAACCTGAGCCCAGGGATATGAGATAAGCCAGGGTGTAGCCAGGACGGGTATCACGCCAGTGTGTAGCCAGGAAGGGTGTATTGCCAAGCTGTAGCCAGGAAGGCAGTCATGCCAGGGTGTAGCTAGGAAGGGTGTCATGCCAGGGTGGGATACAAGGGGCGGGGCGGGGCTGGGGAGCTGTAACAGGGTGAGGGAAGACGGCCGTCTTCCCAGGGTGATGAGCAGAGGGATGCGCGCCTCTTAAATCAGGTCCTGAGCACAACCACCTTCACCAGGGTCGTTTGGTATGCTATGGGCAGCGGTGCCTCCTGGCGGGGACGTGCGGCTGCGCACGCACGCACGCACAAGACCAGATCTAGGGCGGAGAGGATATTATCAAATAATTTGCCATTCTAAGGAGAAGGGAATCAGTAGAGGAAGCAGTAAGGAGAGCAAGGGGTGATAATCTCCCGCACACCAATCACGTGGAGGGCAGGAAGAGCTTCTTAAGTGTTACTCGAAGACGTCGCTCAAGCGGACGCAGGAAATAATTGTTTAAATTAAAATATGGCAAAAATAAGTGGGAGCTGAGCCATTTTATTCATATGAGAGCTTTTGAAAGACGGGAGCTAGGAGAGACACTCGACTGTACGGACAGTTCTAGGGTAGCACATGTAGGTGAGTATACACACTCACACACACACACACGACACTAGAAGACAGAAGAATAAGGGAGACATGATCACTACCTACGAAATTCTCAGAGGAATTGACAGGGTAGATAAAGATAAACTGTTTAACACTGGTGGTACGCGAACAAGGGGACACAGGTGGAAACCGAGTACCCATATGAGCCACAGGGACGTTAGAAAGAACTTTTCAGAATTATGACTAAGAGTCAACACAAATTAGAATAGTCGAATGCTTCAAGGTGACCTAGACGAGCTGCAGCGTTGGCGCCATTAAAGGTTTTTAGAGTTGAACATGAGGTAGTGCAAGGCGATCAAGATGGCAGCAGGTGAAAGAAAAGCAGCAGGACGGTTCACTATTTAAAGGAACTACCTCCCTGAAACGACTTTCAGGACTCTAAAATAAAGAGGCATTCAGATTACTGTACACTACCTACATGAGACCAGTCCATGAATGTGCAGCCTCCACTTCCACACGGACGTAAGGAAACTGGAAAAGTTAAGAGTTTTTCAACGAGGCTCATCCCAGTCGCTCCCACAGAGATGCTCGACTACCCAGTGCCCAACCACTTTGGATGGACGGTAGAGCGATGGTCTCACTTCATGCAGGTCGGGGTTCATTCCCCCGACCGTCCAAGTGGTTGGGCACCATTCCTTTGCCCCCCGTTCCATCCTAAATACTTACCTGACCCCTTCCCAGTGCTATATAGTCGTCATGGCTTGATGCTTTCTCGTTGACAGTTCGCTTACCCTCCTGAGAGAAGGGGAACTAGTCCACATCAACTAGAATCACTTGAGTCTCACACTTGAGTGTGAGACTCAAGTGTCTCACACTCTCACCTTTGAGAGGTAGTTAAGTGTGTCTCCCACACTCTCTGTCCCTTGAGATGTACTTAAGTGTGTCTCCCACACTCTCTGTCCCTTGAGAGGTAGTTAAGTGTGTCTCCCACACTCTCTGTCCCTTGAGATGTACTTAAGTGTGTCTCTCACTTGTGAGATAAATAAGCATTTCCTCAATCCCTGCCTCAAGAGATAAGTGTCTGCTCTGTCTCTCTCCCTCCAGAGATAGGTGTCTCGCTCTTCCCCCCCTCCCCCCCCTCGAAAGATAACCATCTCCCCCCCCCTCCCCCCCGAACCCCCCAAGAAATAGTTAAGCGTCTTGGGCCTCCCAAGAAAGATAGTGTCCTTCTTAGAACTCGCTCTTAGCTATTCTTAAAGAGCTGATTATTCTGTGGAGCTGGCCAGTCGATCTGGACTTACCGTGTAAGCTTTCCAAATGGTATATTATTTTTTAGTCAGGCGCGGAGGCGGCGGACTGACGTTAACGGCCACTTGGGCATTAGCACCTCCACGTGTTTAAGCCCCGGTGCGTTAGTGCGAGCGTTCGCAGCGCTCATAATCGGGATTAAGCGCGGTGTTAAAGAGTTTTTGTGGGCGGGTTGCCCCCCCTCCTCCAAGCTGCGGCCGGCGTGCTCTTGTTTATTGAAGGCAATTTAGTCGAGAGAAAATATATATGTATTTTGGGCACAGTTGTTTTGAAGACCTGGGGAAGAACGCGCGCACACACATATACATACATACATACATACATACATACATACATACATACATACATACATACATACATACATACATACATACATACATACATACATACAAACATACATACATACGTACGTACATACATACATACATACATACATACATACATACATACATACATACATACATACACACACACACACACACACACACACACACACACACACACACACACACACACACACACACACACACACACTACAAATGTCTCAAGAGGTAATGCTAAGTCTAATTCACCGCCATAATAGGTCATCCATGCAATTACTTTGCGGTGATTTGATAAGCCTGGAACCAGTTGTGGCAGTAAATATCTGAGTGCGTTGCTAGTTTGATAGTTCGTTCAGTTTGTGGCATTATATATATATATATATATATATATATATATATATATATATATATATATATATATATATATATATATATATATATATATATATATATATATTACACACTACTTGGCCTAGTATGCAAGGCCCGATTGGCCTAACAGGTAGAGTGATTTTTATTTTCAAATTGGTTAATTTCAATTATTATATTATTATGGTAAGAACATGAATATCTGACTTAGTTATGTTGTCACTTATCAGTGACAGCTGACGTGACAGGTGTCAGTGACAGCTGACGTGACAGGTGTCAGTGACAGCTGACGTGACAGGTGTCAGTGACAGCTGACGTGACAGGTGTCTGACAGCTGACGTGACAGGTGTCAGTGACAGCTGACGTGACAGGTGTCAGTGACAGCTGACGCCACTGCTGTCAATGACAGGCGAGCAGTCACATAATATGTTGCATCATCAATCAGTTTAAGACACAAAATCCCTCTCAAAGACCAATTCACATTTCTGGCCAATCACTCCTATAGTCTCTCTCTCAGCCAATCAGAGCCACCATTATTGTCGTTACTATCGACCAATCAGAACTCCGGTGTTACAGAGGAGTGACCAGGGGGGGGGAGGAGGGGGGATTACAATACCTGGCCCGGTAGCCGATGGGCAGAACAATGCCTCGTTCACCGCCCTCGACTCAGACCGACACAAAGACAGTCACTGCTTAAAATAGCTTTTCTGCTTCAGCATTACATCACATGCGTTGGTCCGCAGCCACGAAGAACGTCCCATCCATCAGTCAGTGGCCAGGAGGAACGTCCCATCCACCAGTCAGTGGCCAGGAGGAACGTCCCATCAGTCAGTGGTCAGGAGGAAACGTCCCATCAGTCAGTGGCCAGGAGGAACGTCCCATCAGTCAGTGGCCAGGAGGAACGTCCCATCAGTCAGTGGCCAGGAGGAACGTCCCATCCACCAGTCAGTGGCCAGGAGGAACGTCCCATCCACCAGTCAGTGGCCAGGAGGAACGTCCCATCCACCAGTCAGTGGCCAGGAGGAACGTCCCATCCACCAGTCAGTGGCCAGGAGGAACGTCCCATCCACCAGTCAGTGGCCAGGAAGAACGTCCCATCCACCAGTCAGTGAACGTGAAGAAGGAGAGGGAAAGCGGGCTCCTCTTCGTACTGCGGCAAGAGATCCATCCATCTGGCGGCAGCGGCGCGGACCAATCAGGAGTCTTCCCGCCACTCTTCCAGGCGTGACCCCGGCTGTCGTGTTTATGTAGTCGATAATTAACCAAAACGTGCAGGTGTTGTTGAGTGGTCAGACCCGACGTCTGCCTGTCAGTCTTGCTCCTGCTGGCAGCTTCATTACGTGTCTGTGGGGGTGTAGTGGGGGGTGTAGTGGGGGGGTGTAGTGGGGTGTGTAGTGTGGGGGTGTAGTGGGGGGTGTTGTGGGGGGGTGTTGTGGGGGTGTAGTGGAGGGTGAGAGGGGATGACTTCGGGGTGTTCCAGGGAGTTAGTGTAGCAGTATTAGTAATGGAAGTTAGTGAGAGGCAGCGTCACACGAGGCAATAGGAGGACGCACAATGAGCCTATACACGGGGATGAGACTTGTCTTCATACTAGAGCTGAATTAAGGCTTTAGAGCTCAGGTGTAGACGGTAGACAGGCTCCTGAGGCAACCCGTCCGGTGGACAGGCTCCTGAGACAGCCCGTCTTCTCAGCCAATACGTCAGATTCTGTACGTTGTGGTGGCCAGCGTATATACATTACCAAGCAATAGAAACAATAGTATAGCGACTTACAGATATTCCCGTTTTCTATGGATCGGTTGGTTAGGTTTGGGGGGTGTGGTTTGGGTTCGTACGTTTGAGGTTAGGTTAGTACCCCGTATTTTGTGCGTTGTGGCAAGTCAAGATAAAGGGCTGATTGATATAGGCCTTGAGCCTTGCACCACACTAAAGCTGTCTCAGCCAGGATTCACAACACGCAAGCGCCCATTTACGAAACCTGTAGATCTTTCCTCAATCATGGCGGCTTAGCCGTGTATTTATTTAAGACTTTACGAGCTTGGAAACGCTGCGAGATCGTTCTCGACCCAAGGTTATTATTCTTAAAGGCAACCTCGTAGCGCTTCCCAGCTCGTAAACTGTCCAGCACAGACTAAGCCGCCACAGTTGAGGCAAGATGTACAGGCTTCGTAAGTGGTCACTTATCTGGTTGATGAATCCCGGCTCGGGATAACATGTACTGTGTTATGTACTACTTGTTCTCCTCTCCAGCAGCCTGTTCTTGTTATTTGTTCTTGAGAAATGTTCTTCAGTGTACTGAACATTATATTTATATTTATTTCTCACCTTCTCTCACGTTCACCAGTGTTTATTTACTTAATAACTACGGGTATAATGCCCCCAGGGAGGGAGCCGGTCGGCCAAGCGGACAGCACGCTGGACTTGTGATCCTGTGGTCCTGGGTTCGATCCCAGGCGCCGGAGAGAAACATTGGGCAGAGTTTCTTTCACCCTATGCCCCTGTTACCTAGCAGTAAAATAGGTAACCTGGGTGTTAGTCAGCTGTCACGGGCTGCTTCCTGGGGGTGGAGGCCTGGTCGAGGACCGGGCCGCGGGGACACTAAAGCCCCGAAATCATCTCAAGATAACCTCAAGAAGATAATATCTTGCTATTATAAAACTAATTCTAATATTATAAAAGACATATTTACTTCAAGTTTCAAGCAGAGAATGTATATATAACTAACACGAAGGACTCCTCTTCACCAGATTCATCAGCTATAATATTTTTCTTGACCAGACAACACACTAGAAGGTGAAGGGACGACGACGTTTCGGTCCGTCCTGGACCCATTCTCAAGTCGATTGTGGTCGACGATCAAGTCGATTACTTTAGCCACGTTATTGTGACTCATCGCCTGCAGAATATTTGTCTTTATATTACAATCGATCCTCGTGTTGTGTAGTAGAGAAAAATTGACTTATATCCAGTTTACGTAAACTTACGATTGGTCGACAGCACACTTAGCGGACGGAGCAAACTTACGAAGGTTTTTCTTCTTAAGTGTACCTACCTGAATGCCGACGTAGCCGCTACGAAGGCGCTAAGAAGGATTGGATTCGTAAGTACCTTCGTGAATCTGGCCCCAGGGAACTGGGATATGAGGACGCAGTGAAGGAACGGAACTACATGGACCATCAGGGATCGAACACCGACCTGCAAGAAGTGAAGCCGTCACTCAACCTTCAATTCCAAGTCGAGGCGGAGAGGAAGGTGGAGAGGGAGGTAGGTGGAGGAGGACCTCGAGGCGAGAGCTAAGGTGTACTCATCTCAGGAGGATAGTGGAGGGGATAGAGGTGGAGAGGCACAGGATTGGGATAGAGCCAGGGAGGAGGAGGAGGAGGAGTGGGGGGGTGGGGGTGATGGAGGGAGGGAGGGGGGGGGATAGGTCGGGGGTAGAGGATTGAGACGTGTGTGGAAGTTTGCCTGACTGGCATAGACACACCTCATTGTTCTCCAGCTGTCGTGCACCCCCCCCCCCCTCACACACACACACACACACACACACACACACACACACACACACACACACACACACACACACACACTCACTCACACATTAGAAGGTTTTATTAGAAAGAACTTTTTTAGTGTCAGAGTGGTTGACAAATGTAATGCAATGAGTACACACGTATGAAAATAAAGGAAGGCAGCTCCTGCCTGTATTAGGGGGTCAGTAGAACGAATCATCAGCGTAGATTTCGTCTAAGTCATTCTTTCGTTGTCATGTTGTTTATTTTAATCCTTCATGGTTCATTCTCTCAGGAAGGTGGCATTCCTTACAGCTGGCGGGCTTGCTCAAGCACGCGCAGTTCTTCCAGGTACTGAACTTTGCTACTGTATTCATTCCTGTTCCCGCAGAACTCAGTTTTCTTGGCAATAACATTGTAGTGAGGGTCTCTGGCTTATCTTAATTGCAAGTTTAGCATTTATTTCCTTAACGTTTTTTTAACGCTATTAAGTGACAGTTGCTCACTTGTTGTGTTAAAGATTTGCTACTTGGAACAAAAAGTTACAAGTAGCACGGGCTATGGTGAGCCCATAGTGGACTTTTTTGTTAGTTGCTCACTTGAGGAGTATGTGAATGAGACTGGAAGGTGTAGTGTGTGATGGAGCCTACAGGTACTGTCTATAGGTACTGTCTACAGGTACTGTCTACAGGTACTGTCTACAGGTACAGTACTGTCTACAGGTACTGTCTACAGGTACTGTCTACAGGTACAGTACTGTCTACAGGTACTGTCTACAGGTACAGTACTGTCTACAGGTACTGTCTACAGGTACAGTACTGTCTACAGGTACTGTCTACAGGTACAGTACTGTCTACAGGTACTGTCTACAGGTACTGTCTACAGGTACAGTACTGTCTACAGGTACTGTCTACAGGTACTGTCAACAGGTACAGTACTGTCTACAGGTACTGTCTACAGGTACTGTCTACAGGACAGTACTGTCTACAGGTACAGTACTGTCTACAGGTACTGTCTACAGGTACAGTACTGTCTACAGGTACTGTCTACAGGTACTGTCTACAGGTACTGTCAACAGGTACTGTCTTCATCATTTTTATGGCAGTTGTGGCTCTGTGACCGTCCAAGGATTCGACTCTCAGGGCTCTGAGACGGCTTTTACATGCCCTTGTGAGTTAATTAAGCACCTTTCATTCCTTTTCCTAGAGCCTACAGCAGCCCCAAGGTACCAATAGTAGTCACTCCATTCAACATTTTCACTACTAATTGATGTCTGAGCTCCTTTGTTTGGGGGGTGAAACAGTGCTCAGCAACTTTCCCTTTTTCAAGAAGTTGAATAAATGGTTTTATCTTAAAAATACCATTTATTGTTTTCCTTCGGGAAATTCCGTATTAACATTGACGTTCATAACGATGTTGAATAGTTGATGATATGACACACCTCCTTCAGGGGTTCGAAGCTCCTTATTCATTTCACACGAAATTGATGAGTTGAGGCAGATCTTGGCTTGTCTTCCCGTGAGGTTATCTTCAGCCTGGTCCAGGCTTTTGTCACGCAAACTCATCTAGAATCGCGACTAATTGTACTTTATCAAAAGGCTTCCTCCCTGGTCGTCGACCGGGCCGCGGGGACGCTAAGCCCCGAAATCATCTCAAGGTATGTTAATTAACAACAACATCAAAAAGAGAGAGTTGTAATTAGCCGAGGAGGGGAAGGGGGGTAGACATAGCCTAAGCTACTCTATCCCTTTAAGATGTATTTCTTGTGTCAATAAACATACTTGAACTAATTAGCCGAGTCATCAATTAACTATATGTATGGCTGTACTCCGCCTTCAACAAATCAGTTGTTGTTGTTGAAGCTTCGCTACCTGGAACAAAAAGTTCCAAGTAGCACGGGCTATGGTGAGCCCGTAGAACAAATCAGTTAACCACTTGCTCAAGTAGTCTGCCTGGTGTATGTAACAGGCGGTCAGAGACGACCCTCTCAAGTGTCCCAGACGTGTATGATACGAGACTGTTGAGTGTAATTACCAGAAGCCAGATTCATGAAGCAGTTACGCCAGTACTTACGAAACGTTACATCTTTCCTCAATCTTTGACGGATTTGATTACAGTTATTAAATAATTTACAAGCATGAAAACTTGCCAATCAACTGTTGTTATTGTTATAAACAGCCTCCTGGTGCTTCCGAGCTAATTAACTGTTTAATAAATGTAAACAAAGCCGCCAAAGATTGAGAAAAGATGTACAGGTTCGTAAGTGCTTGCGTAACTGCTTCGTGAATCTGGCTCCAGGATCTGTGGGTGTCGGTGTTGGATAATTGGCCCCCCGTGTAGCTTGCTCCTATTTGGTTCATGCAAGTCGGCGTTCAATCCCCGACCGTCCCAAATTGTTGGGCACCATTCCTTCCCCTCGCCCCTCCCCCCCCGTCCCATCCGAAATCCGTATCCCAACCCCCCTTCCAAGCGCTATATAGTCGTAATGGCTTTGCGCTTTTCCCCCTGATAGTTCCTTCCTTCCTTGCAGTAAGGTGATGTTTATTTCACGTTCAATAAAACAAAACAAAATTGTGTTTATTTACGCAAGTTTCAGAAGTTTTTGATAATTCTCAGGAGCGGGAGTGAGGGAGACGAGAGAGTGCTTGAGCGGGAGAGAGAGAGAGAGAGAGAGAGCGGAGAGTGCTTGAGCGGGAGTGAGGGGGGAGAGCACTTGAGTGAGAGAGCGCCTGGACTATGGGGCCAGCCTTAGTCTGGTTACGGGCATTGCCTCCTGGGAACGAATCAAATGGTTGAATGTACACGGAGCCATGGCCGAGAATGCCAATAGCTTCCCCCCAACCCTCCCCCCCCCCCCCCCCCCCCTCCCTTCCCACCACCCCTTCCCCCCTCCCCTCCCCCCTCCCCCCCCCCTCCCCTCCCCCCACCCCTCCCCCCTTCCACCCTCCCTTCCCCTCCCCCCTCCCCTCCCCTCCCTCCCTCCCCCCACCCGCTATCTTCCACACCCGGTACAGTTATCGAGCATCGCCCGTGTTCACACCTTGCTCGGCCTGTAATCTGTATGACTGGCTGTAGTGGGGAGTGTGAGAGGGGGCATTTACATTTCAGTAATGAGTTATGTTATTTGGTTATAACAAGACTCATTTGGTTTGGTTTGTGTCAAACCACCTTAGTTGGTAGTTATAGCCACGTAGATGTGTGTGTGTGTGTGTGATATATGTCATTATTGTATGGTAGTGGGAGGGAGCCGGTCGGCCGAGCGGACAGCACGCTGGAATTGTGATCCTGTATTCTTGGGTTCGATCCCAGGCCCTCCCATCTCCCCTCTCTCTCTCTCTCTCTCTCTCTCTCTCTCTCTCTCTCTCTCTCTCTCTCTCTCTCTCTCTCTCTCTCTCTCTCTCTCTCTCTCTCTCTCTCTCTCTCTCTCTCTCTCTCTCCTCTACTCTCTCCTCTAATCTCCAACAGACTCGGATCTCTTCCCCCTTCGTTCTCCTCTAGTGATGACGAGGGCGCCTGGTGACACGCACTTCATCACTGGCTGTCATACTGGCCCTACAACACAAATAATTATATAAATTATAACCAAAAAAACACACGCAAACACACGCACACGCACGCACACGCGCGTATCCGCGGCTCAAGGGAAGAGATTTAAGGCGCGAGTTGTCTAGCGTGGTGAAGGATTTATGCCCCGGACAATATGAAGCCTCCGTGAGGGACGCCTGGAGTTACCTGTGAGGGCCGGCTGGAGTTACCTGTGAGGGCCGGCTGGAGTTACCTGTGAGGGCCGGCTGGAGTTACCTGTGAGGGCCGGCTGGAGTTACCTGTGAGGGCCGGCTGGAGTTACCTGTGAGGGCCGGCTGGAGTTCGTTGTTGTTATAGGTTCAGCTACTCGGAACAACCAGTTCCAAGTAGCACGGGCTATGGTGAGCCAGTAGTGGACTTACCTGGCACACTAGGAGCGGGGCCCTGTTGGTTGTTAGTCGTCTGGCGTAAGCGACAGAGGATTACCTTCAGAACCTGAAAATCTGCGTCCCAGGTAGCAGATCTCAATTATGATTGGTTAACCGCATATATCTTCACTACCGATACTCTGTAGATCATTTTCCTCGATCAACGTAGGCTTAGTCTGTATTTATTAAACAATTTACGAGCTCCGAAACAGTTTGGAGCTCGTAAAATGCTTCATAAATGGAGACTAAGCCGCCAAGAATGAGGGAAAAAGATGTACAGATTTCGTAAAATGGAGGTTTTTAATGCTCACTGAATCCCGGCCCTAATTATCGCCTCTCTGAGACGTCTTTCCAGAATTTGATTAGGGATGAGGACAGATTGGCGAATCACAGCGAGAGTTCTTACTAAATAATATCTAGTATATGCTAGTTACTAGTATCTGGATTACTAACTAGTATTGCAAGCCTAATATTTGTATAATTAATTATCTTTTGCGAAACGAATCCCACTCTCGTGGGTCAGTAGTTCTTGCAGGTCGGCGTTCGATCCCCGATGGTTCTCAAGTAGCATATCCTCCTTTCACCTGTCTTCCTGTCCCATCTTCCACCCCGTCCTTTTGGGATGTATAATCAGCTTCCTCCTCGCTCCGTTGTATTCTTCAAGGTTGTATTTGGTGTCTTAATTATACAACCTAAGGATAACAACAGTTTTGTGCTATTTAGGTAACACGCTATCACCCTCAGAGTGAAAGAGTGACACACCACCACCCCTCAGAGTGAAAGAGTGACACGCTATCACCCTCAGAGTGAAAGAGTGACACGCTATCACCCTCAGAGTGAAAGAGTGACGGAGACTATCCCTTCCTATCCCAGCTAGTTAACGAGCTAGAACTCTTACATATATGCTTAATCAGTCAATTATAGATCGTTACTCAACTGTACAACAGTTTGGCAAATTCAGCTTTTGACCAGCTCAGATCTGGCAGTTCTGTAGTCATTACCTTGGTTTAGAATACTGTATTTGTCAGCAGTGAACAGTATCTGTCAATCTTGCATCCAATTTTAAAAGTTGATTTCGTCTTGTAGGAATTTGTAATCTTCTGAATTTAATGTTGTTCTTCATTCACTGGTCTAAATGGTGTGTGAATATATATATATATATATATATATATATATATATATATATATATATATATATATATATATATATATATATATATATATATATATATATATATATATGTCGTACCTAGTAGCCAGAACGCACTTCATAGCCTACTATGCAAGGCCCGATTTGCCTAATAAGCCAAGTTTTCATGAATTAATTGTTTTTCGACTACCTAACTTACCTAACCTAACCTAACCTAACTTTTTCGGCTACCTAACCTAACCTAACCTATAAAGATAGTTAGGTTAGATTAGGTAGGGTTGGTTAGGTTCGGTCATATATCTACGTTAATTTTAACTCAAATAAAAAAATTGACCTCATACATAATGAAATGGGTAGCTTTATCATTTCATAAGAAAAAAATTAGAGAAAATATATTAATTCAGGAAAACTTGGCTTATTAGGCAAATCGGGCCTTGCATAGTAGGCTGAGAAGTGCGTTCTGGCTACTAGGTACGACATATATTTATATATATATATATATATATATATATATATATATATATATATATATAAGCACCAAGATGGGCCGCCCTACACCAAGATGGGCCACCGTGCACCAAGATGGGCCACCCTACACCAAGATGGGCCGCCCTACACCAAGATGGCCGCCCTACACCAAGATGGGCCACCGTGCACCAAGATGGGCCACCCTACACCAAGATGGGCCCACCGTACACCAAGATGGTGCCACCCTACACCAAGATGGGCCGCCCTACACCAAGATGGGCCGCCCTACACCAAGATGGGCCACCGTGCACCAAGATGGGCCACCCTACACCAAGATGGGCCACCGTACACCAAGATGGGCCACCCTACACCAAGATGGGCCACCCTACACCAAGATGGGCCACCCTACACCAAGATGGGCCACCCTACACCAAGATGGGCCACCCAGCACCAAGATATCCCCCCCCACCCCACCCCCCAACGTACAGGCGGCGCTGCTGCTTCCTGGTTGCAGAGGGGGTGGGTGTGTGGGGGCGTGGGGGGCGTTGGTGGGGGGCGTGGGGGGGGCCTCAGTGCCCCCCCCCCCTTCCCCCCCCCCCCGCCACGCTAAGCATCCGCCGTGTGGGGCCACTAGAGGTCAGTGTCTCTCTCTAACGAGGTCATCGACTGCCGAAGATGAGATGCGTGGTGGGAGAGCGGGCCCCCCTCCCTCACCGGGCCCCGATGGCCATGTCCCGTGAAGGGGGGCACCAACCCCCCAAGACCCGTCTTGACCGACAGATGCGGCAAATGAGAGTACACGTTAAGTTTACATAAGAGGTATTTATTGGTAGTTTACCGTCGTGCGAGAATGAGTATCTCCCGGTGAGCGCCTTCACTCGGCGCTCAGAGCTCGTAATGCTCGCGTGTTATTATCAGGCTGTCTCAGGCTGTCAGGAGGAATGGCTTAGTGCGTCGTGGGTGGGGGCTGGCTGGCTGGCTGGCTGGCTGGCTGGCTGGCTGGCTGGCTGGCTGGCTGGCTGGCTGGCTGGCTGGCTGGCTGGCTGGCTGGCTGGCTGGGTGACTGGCTGGCTGGCTGGCTGGCTCTCTCTCTCTGTCTCTCTCTCTCTCTGTCTCTCTCTGTCTCTGTCTCTCTCTCTCTCTCTCTCTCTCTCTCTCTCTCTCTCTCTCTCTCTCTCTCTCTCTCTCTCTCTCTCTCTCTCTCTCTCTCTCTCTCTCTCTCTCTCTCTCTCTCTCTCATTGATATCTCACGGTATTCAGGACTTTGTATACCACTTATGTCAAACTAGTCCTGGAGTATGCAGCTCCAGCCTGGAATCCATACGTAGTTAAATGAAAGACAAGACAGAGTTGGAGAAGATTCAGAGATATGCCACCAGACTAGTCCCAGAACTGAGCGGTATGAGCTACGAGGAAAGGTTACGAGAGCTAAGCCTTACGTCCCTGGAAGACAGAAGAGTAAGGGGAGACATGATAGCTACCTACAACATTCTCAGGGGGATTTGACAGGGTAGACAAAGACAAACTATTTACCATAGGTGGATCACGAACAAAGGAAGAAAGGAAGAAATTATCAGGAGCAGCGCCAATTAGCCATTACGACTATATAGGACTGGAAAGGGGGTTAGGATAAGGATTTGGGATGGGACGCGGGGAAATGAATGGTGCCCATCCCCTTGGACGGTCGGGGATTGAACGCCGACCTGCATGAAGCGAGACCGTCGCTGTACTGTCCAGCCCAAGGGAACACAGATGGAGACTGAGTGCCCAAATCAGCCAAAGAGACATTAGAAAGAATTTTTCAGTGTCAGAGTAGTTAACAAACTGCCTGATGGCAGTGATGTGGTGGAGGCTGACTCCATACACAGTTTCAAATGTAGATATGATAGAGCCCAATAGGCTCAGGAATCTGAACACCAGTTGATTGACGGTTGAGAGGCGGGACCAAAGAGCCAGAGCTCAACCCCCGCAAGCACAACTAGGTTAGTACAACTAGGTGAGCACACACACACACACACCCCACACACACACACACACACACACACACCACACACACACACCACACACACACACACACACACACACACACACACACACACACACACACATCATATGTTATATGACAAAGAGTGCTGGGAAGACGGGACACCACGAGCGTAGCTCTCATCCTGTAACTACACTTAGGTAATTACACACACACACCACACACAATCATTAGTTGATTGACAGTTAAGAGGCGGGAATAAAGAGCCAGAGCTCAACCCCCGCAAACACAATTAGGTAAATCAGGCAAGTACTCCTTGAAGCACACGGGGGTCCCCAAGGATGGGTGCTGGGACCCATTCTATTCCTCATTTATGTAAATGACTTGACTGCAGGAGTTGAGGCATTTATGCCAATGTTTGCAGATGATGCCAAACTAATGAGGAGGGTTGAGATAGATGAGGATTGTAAGATCCTCCAGGATGACTTAAACATGTTGCCAAGATGGTCCGAGAAATGGCTACTAGAGCTCAACCATAGCTGTTTAAGGTGATGGAAATGAGGAGAGGAGCCAGGAGACCGATAGGCTATCTTGAGGTTATCTTGAGATGATTTCGGGGCTTTTAGTGTCCCCGCGGCCCGGTCCTTTACCAGGCCTCCACCCCCAGGAAGCAGCCCGTGACAGCTGACTAACACCCAGGTACCTATTTTACTGCTAGTTAACAGGGGCATAGGGTGAAAGAAACTCTGCCCATTGTTTCTCTCCGGCGCCTGGGATCGAACCCAGGACCACAGGATCACAAGTCCTGCGTGCTGTCCGCTCGGCCGACCGGCTCCCCCCCCCCCCGGCTAATATACGATGAAGGGAACTACCTTCTTATAACGTCTTGAGGAAAAGATCTGAGAGTGGACATAACACCTTACCTAACTCCAGAGGCTCATATAAATAGAATAACGTCAGCCGCATACTCTACTCTGGCAAAAGTCAGAACATCCTTCAGAAAGTTGAATAAGGAGGCTTTTAGATCACTGGCCTATGTGAGGCCAGTCTTAGAGTATGCCGCCCCATCGTGGAACCCCATCTAAAAAAACACATAAGCCCGAAAAGGTGCAAAATTTTGCAACGAGACTCGTTCCAGAGCTGAGAGGGACGAGGTACGAAGACAGACTGAAGGAACGTTATCCCTGAAGACGTTAGAAAGGAGGAGGGAGAGTGGGGAAGGAATCTATCCCACCAAGTTCACAGTAACTGGAATTTATATATCACATATGTTAGACAAATTTTGCAATATGTTATGAAAGCGCGGAATCCATATCTCGTTAAAAATAAATATTAATATATAAAAATGTAAAGACCTATCACGAGATTAGTCCCAGAGCTGAGAGGTATGAGTTATAAGGAAACCCCGAAGAAATTAAACCTCGCGTCACTAGCAAAGAAATAGAGGAGACATGGTCATAACATACCAAATACTAAAGGCAGACAAGAAAAGATAATTTAGCGGGATAGTACACGAACAAAAAGTAGGGGGGGGGGAGGACACGGAAACTGAGTGCTCCAGTCATTAGCATGAAAGTAACATGGAATGAACTTTAGAAGTAGTGAAGGCTCTCTCCACACACAAATGGAGAGTGTTCAATATTACGTGTTCAAATGTTATCAAATGAATGTTGTAAGGCTGAACCGAAGAGCTGAAGCTGAACCCCAGCAAGAGCACCACACTAGGTAAGCCAGCACATACACATTCTTGCCTTTGTCACCATTCTCTGTACACCTTTGTAGTCTGTTCTTTGTCCCCCCCCCCTGTGAGGTGTTTTGGGGGGCTTTCCCCCGTGAGGTGTTTTGGGGGGCCCTCCTCCCGTGAGGTGTTTTGGGGGCCCTTCCCCGTGAGGTGTTTTGGGGGGCCCTCCCCCCGTGTGAAGGGAATGAGTGCCCCGGGGAAAGGGGGCCCCAGAGCACTAACTTTAAGCTTTCACTTATTGTGTGTGTTACCGAGTGCTTCTTATTTGTTCCGCTTTCCTGTCTTTTGTTTACTTCTCCTTCTCCTTCTCCTTCTCCTTCTCCTTCTCCTTCTTCTTCTTCTCCTTCTTCCTCATCCCTCCCGCTGCTTCCTTCTCCCTCCTCCTTCTTCCTTATGCTGCCTACTCCAAACAACGGCCTTTCAGCTTAAGTTATCACAATGCCGGACTTGGGGGAGTCCACGTACCCTCAGAAGACACTCCAGGTGAACAGGTCCATCTCTTCTTTCTTCTCCCTCATTAATACTGCCTTCTTTCTTCTTTCTTCTTTCTTCTTTATATTATTCTTTCTCTCCTTCACCCTCGGAAATGGCCAGATCTGTGGAGGATTTTGCTGATGTTATCTTCGTGAAGCGCTCATCACAGAGCTCATTGTCAGCGCTCATCACAGAGCTCATTGTCAGCGCTCATCACAGAGCTCATTGTCAGCGCTCATCACAGAGCTCATTGTCAGCGCTCATCACAGAGCTCATTGTCAGCGCTCATCACAGAGCTCATTGTCAGCGCTCATCACAGAGCTCATTGTCAGCGCTCATCACAGAGCTCATTGTCAGCGCTCATCACAGAGCTCATTGTCAGAATCCCTACATTGTGGCGCGATGATAATGAGTAATCATGAATTCCTGCAGGATCGAGCTTTAGCTCTTGGATGCCGTCTTTCCAGCCACCGAGCTTTTAATACTTGTAAAAGTGGTGATGGAGTTGGCATCCTCGCCGTGTTCGTGGTCCTGCTACACTTACGTAAAGTGTAGCAGGACCTGCTACACTTACGTAAAGTGAATTATTGATCACATCTCTATTACTCATCTCTGTCTCTACACAGCCCACCAATGTCTTCTTCTTCTTGTATCTATAATCATTGCGAGTTATTTTTTCCCCCAATATATTCCCCGAGGTATAATGTCTCTCTCATGTTTCCTGAGCTGTCAATCATGTTTCCTGTGCTGTTTCCTGCCATGCTTCGCTGTCAGTCATGTTTCCTGAGCTGTTTCCTGTCATGCTTCGCTGTCAGTCATGTTTCCTGAGCTGTTTCCTGTCATGCTTCGCTGTCAGTCATGTTTCCTGGGCTGTTTCCTGTCATGCTTCGCTGTCAGTCATGCTTCCTGAGCTGTTTCCTGTCATGCTTCGTTATATCTGGGCCACTTATCACGCTTGCTCAGGCTATAGCTGCTTGCCCAATCCTACGTGAGTGTGGGACAACCTCTCTTTCCAACCTAGGCATTTTTTTTTTATTTTTTTTTTGGCTTCGTTATATGCATTTTTAAATGAGTCGAGGTTTCCACGACTGCGCTGCATAGGGCTGGTCTAACGTACGTGGTCGCCACGGTTGTGAAGGCTTGTTTAATGCGGTTCCTGGAGCCTCACCTCAGAGGTCCATTACCACGAGACAACACACACACGACCCCGGAGCCGGTCGGCCGAGCGGACAGCACGCGGGACTTGTGATCCTGTGGTCCTGGGTTCGATCCCAGGCGCCGGCGAGAAACAATGGGCAGAGTTTCTTTCACCCTATGCCCCTGTTACCTAGCAGTAAAATAGGTACCTGGGTGTTAGTCAGCTGTCACGGGCTGCTTCCTGGGGGTGGAGGCCTGGTCAAGGACCGGGCCGCGGGGACACTAAAAAAGCCCCGAAATCATCTCAAGATAACCTCAAGATAACCCCCATCCTGATTCACCACCAAAATAGTTCTCTAGATATTTTGCGATGATCTGAAAGCATATGATGGTTCCATTGACAGTCTACATGTAAACTGGGAAGTAAACTTTTGTCCTAAACAAATTACTTTCAATTTATAACTATTTTATTATAAATCGTTGGTTTAAAATATAAACAAGTGTATACTGGAAGCATTTTCTTTGAAGAATTTGGTGTTCGGAATTCTTGGAAACACTGAAAGTGTTTTTAAATTCTATATCTCACAATATCGTTAATAATACGCCGTATTAACTTAACCAAACATAATGAAACAGATGCGTTGACAATCGACTTGAGAATGGTCCAGGACGGACCGAAACGTCGTCGTCCCTTCACCTTCTAGTGTGTGGTCTGGTCAACATATTTTAGCCACGTTAGTGTGACTCGTCGCCTGCATGAAACAGATACCTAACATAATCAAAGTATAACCTAACCTAACCTAAACCTCACCTATCTGTGGATAGAGAGTAGCACTAATTATGTAGTCATTGTCAACCCATTCCCGTGAGCATATTTCGTCTCTTAGGACACACTGGGGGTCCTGGGGCCAGATTCACGAAAGCACTTACGCAAGCCCTTACGAACGTGTACATTTTTTCTCAATCTTTGGCGGCTTCGTTTGCAATTATTGAACAGTTAATGAGCTCCGAAGCACCAGGAGGCTGTTTATAACAATAACAAGAGTTGATTGGGAAGTTTTCATGCTTGTAAACTGTTCAATAAATGTAACCAAAGCCGTCAAAGATTGAGGAAAGATGAACACGTTCGTAAGTGCTTTCGTGAATCTGGCCCCTGGATGCTGCTCTGATGCTCACCTGTTTAAGATGTGGTTCTGACGTCATCCTGTTTACATTGGCCTCCGGAGCAAGATTTGGTGATCTGTCTATTTAAAAGTTACTTAGTTGTTTTAGAGAGGTGGTTTTTCCCTTCATTATGTACCGCCCTCCTGGAATCCTGTCCCTTGTTCCTATGGTTCCCATTTACATCACCTTACAATTACTAGTATTGAATTCCAGTAGCCATTTCTCGAACCAACTTTGCAGCCTGTCATGGAGTACTCTGCAAATCTTCCTCTGTCCCGAATCATCTTATTCATTTTACATATCTGCAAATAATGACGAGAAGGACTCTACCCCCGTGGCCAGGTCCTTACCGTAGATGAGGAGAGTTATGGGATGTAGGACCAGTCCTTGAGGGACTCTGCTTGATACACTCCGCCAGTCAGACTTCTCGCCTCATTCCCGTCTGTTTTCACACCCACGTCAGTGATGGGTAAGCACGTCCTGATTACCAAGGTCCTCCCCTCCACCCGCCCACACCCCCCACATCCCACACCCACCCACCCACACCCGACCACACCCACACACCCACCCACACACACACACACACACACACACACACACACACACACACACACACACACACACACACACACACACACACACACACACACACACACACACACACACACACACACAGGCATGTACGCGCACCCCAAAATTAATAATACACATACACATGGCAGAAAATAATCTAATCAGTTCTAGCACCGGGCATCAGTCTTAAATCCTATCACAACTTCTGGATTCAGTGTTCCTCTGGTTACTCCCATTTGCTTCTCGGGTTTGTGTAGTCGTTTCTTGTGTGTGAAACTTTACGAATTCAATTATACTAAGTCTTATTATTATTATTATTTTACACGCATTTTTCAGGGCTCACTTGTCAGTGGCACTTATCTGTAAGTTAGCACCCAATGTGTGTTCCCCCTTTTCTGTATATTGGTAATTCATTATTGGAAGAATAAAGGCTAATTTCTCTAAATAAGTGAATATTATAGAATGGTTCATTATACGAAACTATGAACAAAGACGTCAGCCATTTTGTGACTCAGACTTGCTAATCCCCAGAGGAATGCGCGTTGTGAGGTCAGGTCCCTACACGACTTCTGGAACCTTCTGGATAATTCTTACAACAAACCTAGTTTGTTACATGCCGTCTTCTAGCTACTGGGCAACTTTCCCCTCCCATATTAAAAAATCTATGAACGATCACAGGTGCTCAGTATGCCAATACTGAGGACCTGTCCGGATTCTTAATTGTCAGCGTCTTGTACATATAGTTGTGTCGTTAGCACTTGTGCTGTTACCTTAGTGTTTGCCAGTCTCTCCCAAGTCACCTCCTAACAAAGAGAGCGGCTCTTGTCCAGTCAGGTATGCAGCCACCAGTCTTATTCCTCACAGAGTTCCTTGTCATTTTTTGTGTGTTTTTCTCCCTCTTGGGAACGGTGGGGTTGTGATAGTGGTGGTTGTTAATAATAATAATAAAAAAATAATAATAATAATAATAATAATAATAATACTAATAATAATAATAATATTAATAATAGTAGTAGTAGTAGTATAGTAGTAGTAGTAGTAGTAGTAGTAGTAGTAGTATTATGTGGAAGGGTGTTTATGACTCATATGTTGGCTTCGGTTAGGTAATGTCCAGTAGTGTGTGTTTAACAACATCTGTGATGTTAAACCTCAGTGTTAATCTGATTTGGTCCGTAACTCTGCACTGTGTAAGGTTCCAGGGATCTGTAGGGCAGTTTTCCAGTGTTTGATAATGTTCCAGTGATCTGTTGGGGCATTCTCTCTGCACTGCTGGCTATTATCTCTCGACTTCTGTAATCTGTAAGCCTGTTTCCCCCTGGGTGTCCGAGCCTGGTGCGGTGCTGGTGTACCTCAGGGCTTCTCTTGTGCTCCTTCACTTTAATGACTGGTTTACAGTTGATCGAATTCACGTATTATGTGATTGAGTTCAGGAAGGTTAGCGCGGGTATCATTCGGTGGTAGTGGTGGTGGTGGTGGTGGTGGTGGTGGTGGTGGTGCTGATGGTGGTGGTGGTGATGGTGCTGGTGGTTGTGGTGGTGATGGTGGTGGTGATGGTGGTGGTGGTGGTGGTGATGGTGGAGGCTGTAGTGGTGGTGCTGGTGCTGGTGGTGGTGGTGATGGTGGAGGCTGTAGTGGTGGCGGTGGTGATGGTTGAGGCTGGGGAGGTTTACAGCGCTCTTTAGAAGGTAAACCAAGAATAGAGAAGTCTCCCGCCCGTAACTCAGACCGGGGCTCCATACCCGCTCGTTACCGGTACACCCCCCCCCCAGTACATGGGTCAAGTGGGGCGCCTCCCCGCCACCAAGCTCCACCTCACCTCGCCCCCCCCTCCCCCTCTTTCTTTCTCTCGCGCTCTCCCTGTTGGGGACAAGGGAAGCATGTATTCACCTAATTGTGCTTGCGGGATTGAGCTTCGGCTCTTTTGTCCCGCCTCTCAACTGTCAATCAACTGGTGTACAGGTTCCCGAGTCTACTGGGCTCTATCATATCTACATTTAAAACTGTGTATGGAGTCAGCCTCCACCATATTACTGCCTAATGCATTCCATCTGTTAACTACTCTGACACTGAAAAAGTTCTTTCTAACGTCCCTGTGGCTCATGTGGGTACGCAGTCTCCACCTGTGTCCCCTTGTTAGCGTACCACCCGTGTTAAACAATTTATCCTTTTCTACCCCTGTCAATTCCCCTGAGAATTTTGTAGGTAGTGATCATGTCTTCCCTTACTCTTCTGTCTTCCAGTGTCGTGAGGTGCATTTCACGCAGCCTTTCCTCGTAACTCATGCCTCTTAGTTCAGGGACTAGTCTAGGGGCATACCTCTGAACATTTTTCCAGCTTCGTCTTGTGCTTGACAAGGTACGGGCTCCATGCTGGGGCCGCATACTCCAGGATTGGTCTTATATATGTTGTATACAAGGTTCTGATTGATTCCGTACACAGGTTCCTGAAGGCTGTTCTGATGTTAGCCAGTCTCGCGTATGCCGCAGATGTAATTCTTTTTATGTGGGCTTCAGGAGACAGGTTTGGTGTGATATCAACTCGTAGATCTTTCTCTGTCTGTTTCACGAAGTAATTCATCTCCCATTCGGTATCCTGTGTCTGGCCTCCTGATTCCGCCGCCTATTTTCATTACCTTACATTTACTCGGGTTGAACTTCAGTAGCCATTTGTTGGACCATTCATTCAGTTTGTCTAGTTCATCTTGTAGCCTCATACTATGTTCCTCTGTTTTAATCCTCCTCATAATTTTTGCATCATCAGCAAACAATGAAAGGAACGATTCTATATCCTCTGGGAGATCATTTTCATATATCAGAAACAGTATAGGTCCAAGGACTGAATCCTTCGGGACTCCACTAGTGACTCCTCGCCAATCTGAGACCTCACCCCTCACAGTGAATCGCTGTCTTCTGTTGCTTAGGTACTCCTTTATCCAAATGAAGTACCTTCCCTTATGGGAGCCGGTCGGCCGAGCGGACAGCACACTGGACACGTGATCCTGTGGTCCTGGGTTCGATCCCGGGCGCCGGCGATAGAAACAATGGGCAGAGTTTCTTTCACCCTATGCCCCTGTTACCTAGCAGTAAAATAGGTACCTGGGTGTTAGTCAGCTGTCACGGGCTACTTCCTGGGGGTGGAGGCCTGGTCGAGGACCGGGCCGCGGGGACACTAAAGCCCCGAAATCATCTCAAGATAACCCCCTCCCCCCCCACACACACACACGCAAAATAACCCTGGTGCAATAATTGTTTATTTTTACTGTAGCAATAACAGAAGCTGGCTGGTTCAAAGACCGCTGATTATACAGCGGTCAGTCCAAGCCACGGCGGGAGCCTTGAACCAGTCACCATTTGTTCTGGTCCTGGACCAGTATTGAGCTAACGCGATGTTGTCTCGGCTTGAGAGTACGAGCCCAGTCTCGGGTATTTGTGGTGTGTGTGGACCCCGCCGGGGGCATGGACCCCCGTCGGGGCATGGACCCCCGCCAGGGGCATGGACCCCCGCCAGGGTCACGGACCCCACCAGGGGCATGGACCCCCGCCAGGGCACGGACCCCACCAGGGGCATGGACCCCCGCCAGGGCACGGACCCCACCAGGGGCACGGACGAATGTGTCGCTGCCCAATCACTCCCCGGGGATACGACCACATTAGTAGTTCTCACGGAACGAAGCATCACATTCAGCCCTTTTTCAGCAGTATTTCGTCTGCCTTCTTAAGTTAGCCTCTAACTTCATTGACATTTAATTTTCATATCGACAGACATGGTGGTTTTGGCCATTAGATCCCAAAGTTGACGTGTTGACCAGACCACACACTAGAAGTTGAAGGGACGACGACGTTTCGGTCCGTCGTGGACCATTCTCAAGTCGATTGTGTCCCAAAGTTGACATGTTAGAGCCTTATAGGAGGCCGACGAGGACCACGGACCATGGGGGGAGCCTGGCGGTCTAGGGGGCCCCTGGAGGAGGAGGAAGAGGTGATGGTGGTCCGGGCGTGCCCCCCACTGAGGTGATAAGACATCAAGGCCACCGCCAGATTCGCTCCAAACGGCGCGGCAGTCAATAGCATCCCGTGTCGCTAGCATTTGCCCGCCTTTTTAAGGTATCTTACATCAGCTTATAATTTAACCTTTACCACCAAGAGGCTCAAGTGGCACTATTCTTAATTGTTGTCACTTTTGACGATGGCCTTCGGCGAAGACCATTCGGGCTGAGTGTGAGGTGGCTGTTAAAGCCCGTTTGTGAAGGTTCGGGCTCGGGCTTGGTGGGTCGTGGAGAGACGCGTTCACCCTTCCATGCTCTTGTTGTGTGAACTGACACTTACCCCGCTGTGTCGTCGACTGGACGGGATTCCTCTCAGTAACTAGCTGTGCCGTAAAGTACTCTTAGAGTACTAGACCACAAGCCGGGGGGGTTAGGTTAGTACTCGCTTGTGGTCTAGTACTGTAATAGAGCGCCTATTATACTACTCTTCTCTGACACCCACACACACACACCACGGCCAACTCCTCTGATTGTGACAATAATGGATAATCACTCCAGACACTCGTCATCCGGCTGGAAGTTAAGCGATTGTTAACAATTCTCAGTAAGGAGTTGGCCGAGGCCGGGGCCAAATAACTGAGCCGTCAGGCTTGACTATAGGGCAATCTGGAGATCACTTACCTTAACACCCAGCAATATACTGGAGTGAGCGGAACACGCCCAGCCACTGAGAAGAAATATGAAGGTTCTCTCCCTTGGATGTATCCCATAGTTGAACACTCAAAGCAATTCGTTCGACAGCAGATCTGCATCTTCTTGTGCTTAGTCCCGCTGAGACGCTCTCAAGAGTATTTCTTGCCGGAGGAGCCGGTCAGAAAACCCCTGACAGTCAAGGCAGGAATATACTGGCGGTGAAGCAGTGCGTTAGGGACCGCTGTGAATCATATAGCGACATGATCCTTCTTGTAACCCGTTTATATAAGGGTTTGGTGGCGGGGGGGGGAGGGGGGAGGAGGGGTAAGGTTGCCGGCATGGCTCTATGCGCTCTACGATACACCTCTAAGTTGGTATACACTATGACAACACTTGTTCCTTGTAAGCTATTTCGAGTGCTCTACTATCTCCAGCCCGGTCCGGGGGGCCCAGGCTTGCGTGCGATAATTTGATCGGTAAGGCTGTTGTTTACAGCGGCCTGTAAGTCCACATATCCATTGCAACCGTGATGATCCTCTTGAGAAATGTCCCCCCCCCCCCTTTAGTTCCGGCAATATGTCTTGTGTTTATTGGGAGGAGGATGATGATTCTGGATGATGTTCATACAGAATCATGATGTTCATCCTGTGTTCTCTGACTGCATCTGGCGCCTTCACTCCTAAAGTGGCTCTATAAGTTACTAGTTTATTGTGCATATTAAGCCCGTCCTCCTATGGTATCCAAACGTCTTGAAGCTGTCGTACTAAAGTGACCTTATCCTAACTTACCAGTAGAGAAGAGGTCTGAAGACAACTCTGAAAGCTCAAGTCTGAAAGACAAGTCTACAGGTGGTTCTTTCCTTATTTGAGCGTCAAAGGTGTCAGAGGGACGACACCGAGGGGTATTTTCTTGCACAAGATCGATTGTTTGCACAAAGATGACTGTGGAGTGGATAGACGAGAGAGCGTAGCGGTGATGGGGGGATGCCGTACTACCACTTGTGAAAGGAAGCAATCATGCCGGAATAACCTTTCCACTCATTAACTGCAATTTGTGCTACATGTAGAGGCTTGAAGACACCTCAGCGTATAGCTGTGAGGTCTGGAGGAAGCTGAGGAGAGAGAGAGAGAGAGAGAGAGAGAGAGAGAGAGAGAGAGAGAGAGAGAGAGAGAGAGAGAGAGAGGGAGAGAGAGAGGGAGAGAGAGAGAGAGAGAGAGAGAGAGAGAGAGAGAGAGAGAGAGAGAGAGAGAGAGAGAGAGAGAGAGAGAGAGAGAGAGAGAGAGAGAGAGAGCTAGCTGAGTCTTAATGAGACCTGGACACAGATGAAGGAGCGGGGGAAGAATTGCCCACGTTTTTGGAGGCATTCTTGGCCCCTCTTGTTAAATGCGGAGTGTCTAGAACACAAGGAAGTAATGGGCCGGAATGCGATCTAATGACATTGGCAAAAACCAGGTTTTATTGGATTTAAATTAAACTAAATTGCAAGTTCCCCACAGAGAGAGAGAGAGAGAGAGAGAGAGAGAGAGAGAGAGAGAGAGAGAGAGAGAGAGAGAGAGAGAGAGAGAGAGAGAGAGAGAGAGAATTAGGATGAAGTTTTAGTGCACTGGATTGTAAAGTGTGAAATTCTGTGACGTTCCTTGAAGGAGAGTTGACCGTGAAGGAGAGTGCCATGGTAGGGGTCATGAGCATGGCAGCGGATACCATTAACAAGTGACAGGATGAACAACCCAGCGGGTTTTCTTCCTATTGGGGAGTGTTGTACATGCTGCTATGGCGGTGTGGCCACTCACAGGGTGAGTGGCCAATAAACTCGCCTCTCGGGGCAAAACTAAAAAAAAAAAAAAAAAAAAAAAAATTAGTCATTTATAAGATCTAAGTCGCTCAACATCTCTTTCTTTAACACCGCAGTTAACCCGCCAAACACACACCGAAACTACGACGTTGGTACAACGTTCGAACAAGTTTTAACACCTCCTAGCCAGTTATAACAACCAATATAACAAGTTGTAACAACGTTCTAATACGTCATAAACACGTTAAGCCAAGATGTAACAACTTTATTACAAGTTGTAACAAGCGGAAAATAGAGACAGTTTCGGTTTGTGTTTCCAGGGAAGAGATAGTGTGCGCGCTCTCGTATAGGTCAGTGTATGTGTGTGTGCGTGTGTGTGTGTGTGAGTCAGGTGTGTATGGGAGAAAGTGTAATGTTATCATGGGAGAAAGGTGTGTAAAAATGACGCTGTGGGCGTCACAAGTGGCCGTCAACAGCCTCATCCCGCACACCGCCCACGCCCACCCAGTGAACCGAGACAGTTCATTCAACTACACACTTGCTACCAGACGGCGGCCGCTTACCCTCCGTAGTCGGGGCTCCGGTGCTCTACACGGGACTTACCCTCCGTAGTCGGGGCTCCGGTGCTCTACACGGGACTTACCCTCCGTAGTCCGGGCTCCGGGCTCTAACGGGACGTACCCTCCGTAGTCGGGGCTCGGGCTCTACACGGGACTTACCCTCCGTAGTCGGGGCTCCCGGTTGCTCTACACGGGACTTACCCTCCGTGCGGGGCTCCCGTGCTCTACACGGGACTTAACCCTCCGTAGTCGGGGCTCCGGTGCTCTACACGGGACTTACCCTCCGTAGTCGGGGCTCCGGTGCTCTACACGGGACTTACCCTCCGTAGTCGGGGCTCCGGTGCTCTACACGGGACTTACCCTCCGTAGTCGGGGCTCCCGTGCTCTACACGGGACGCATGTCTGCCTTAAGCACGCACTTGCAATACGTGTCACGGTCCGTGGCCGAGCACGGAGTCACGGACGTATGTTCTTGGGTCAGTTGGCCGAGATGCTGTTGTCCGTTGCCCCGCTTGCCTTCACCATCACAAGGAGGCTTCCTCACGACGTCTTAAGTAACACGAAAGTACTTAAGTAACACGAAAGTACTTAAGTAACACGAAAGTACTTAAGTAATTTCTCGTTCCTATTTTCCTTCGTGGCTAAACATTGTCACATTATTCATGACGTGATCATTTCTTTGAAGTATTCTTATTAAGTTCACGCATGTCGCTACACGATGCTGCGTTCAGCTGAAACACTCCTCAACATCTTCGGAGACAGAGGGGAAAGTGACTACAAATTGACAGAGGTGACGGAATGTATTCCATGTAGGACGAGGCGAGAGGGGGGAGGGGGAAGGGACTTGAATAATTTAGTTCTGCTTTCTAATTGGTCAGCTGGGGCAGTAGGTGTGGTGTAAATTGGTCGTTCTCTCTTGGTCTTGTACATGCTAAGAGGTATCTAAATGCAAGCTCGCTGTTAGCAATTCGAGGAGTGTTTGATATGTAGTGATTTTGTTATGTCTATTCTCCTAGTGTTCTATCTCGATTTTTTTTTCGGTTGGTCAGGATATCTGGTGATGGTCTTTTTTTGTATAGAAATGATGTGGTCTTTAATTGAACCTTGTTGTTTGTGTATTGTCAGGCACCTTAAAGAGAGATGTTGTTGTCTTGCCTATATATTGAGATCGAGGGGACCTGACGTTCTTCAAGTGGTCGTGTGAAAGCTTAAACGACATTCGTCGCTTTCAAAGCATTTCGTTTCGGGACGGTACTGTGTTCTTCATGAACAAGTTGGCGGTGTTCATACTCTTGTAGTATATAATGGGGCTATGAACAAATCCACAAGGACCGTGACGAGGATTCGAACCTGCGTCCGGGAGCATCCTAGACGCTGCCTTAATCGACTGAGCTACGACATGGCCAAAATAGTTGAAACCGAAGTTCTACTGAACTAACTGGATCCTGCAGAGTGTAGTGAACTGTCTTCCATCATGTCTCTCACCACGACGTCAACAACATGTACATTTAACACATAATTATGAGCGCTATCGTTTAGCACATTATCGGGGCAACAATGAGCTACACACATATATGCGAGGATACACATAGATGAATTGTTTGTGTGAGTATGCAATGCCAATCCTTCACAGCAGCTAATTCCAGCTTCCTTCCTGTGACAATCCCTAGAATATCTGGCTCTCCCTCTCCCCTAGTGGCACCTGGCACCCGCCAGATATCATTACACCAGCCTAACATCCTGGGAAGGTCTGGCTTTCAGATCACCTCTCGCAATGAGGGTTGAGAAGTGGCTGGCACTCGGGCAGGGTGAAGCACCCTTGACGGGTCCAGTATCCCTGAGACAGGCCTTCTCATCCCCCTGGCTCTCCATCTGCCTCTCACTATGGCCATCACCCTCCCTCATCACACTATCACCCTCCCTCATCACACTATCACCCTCCCTCATCACACTATCACTCTCCCTCATCACACTATCACCCTCCCTCATCACACTATCACCCTCCCTCATCACACTATCACCCTCCCTCATCACACTATCACCCTCCCTCATCACACTATCACCCTCCCTCATCACACTATCACTCTCCCTCATCACACTATCACTCTCCCTCACACTCACACCTATCACTCTCCCCATCACACTCCCTCATCACACTATCACCCTCCCTCATCACACTATCACCCTCCCTCATCACACTATCACCTCTCTCCTCACTCTCCCTCACACACTATCACCCTCCCTCATCACACTATCACCCTCCCTCATCACACTATCACCCTCCCTCATCACACTATCACTCTCCCTCATCACACTATCACCCTCCCTCATCACACTATCACTCTCCCTCATCACACTATCACCTCATCCTCCTCACCCTCACACACTCACCTCCCTCATCACACTATCACTCTCCCTCATCACACTATCACCCTCCCTCATCACACTATCACCCTCCCTCATCACACTATCACTCTCCCTCATCACACTATCACTCTCCCTCATCACAACATCACTAACACGCTGTACTTTCCATAATAATAATAATAATAATTCTCTTTGCTACTGATGTTACTGGTTTTAAGGAAAATAATGTTATAGAAGTTACTGAAATTATTGATGTTTCTGACATTTCTGATGTTACTAATATTACTGAAGTCATTGATGTTACTGCAATTGCTGAGGTTATTGATGTTGCTGTGGTTACTTTTGCATGGATTTTCCTGCGCGGGTGACCCACTTAAGTGTTGCTTGTTTCTGTTTTACTTGGGCGGAGTGTGAGTACTTATGACTTGTATGGTCGCTTCAGTAAGATTTTGTCCCATGTGTTTTAACAACTTCTTCTCTGTTGAATCAAAGTTGAAATCTTATTGAGTTTGTAACTGTGCACTGTGTTAGATAATGTTCCAGTGGTCTGTTGTGGTTGTAACTCTGCTTCTGAAGTTGATGTTATTACTATTAAATACCTGAAGATTCTGACACTGATATTGACGTAACTAAAGTTTCCGATACTAATACGGATTAAATGAAAAATTTCTGATACCGACATTTGATGTCACTGAAGTTTCCAATAGTACTGAAGTTACGGTTGTTAGCGTCAGTGACGTTACCGATATAGTTACTCATGTCAGCGATGCCTCAGTAGTTAGGGAAGATAATGGCCATCGAGAGCGGCCGCGCAAGAATGGAATCAGTTGCTGTGAGCGTGACTCATTAACACGA
>NW_025565974.1:10000-27500 GCF_020424385.1 Procambarus clarkii | reverse complement strand
CTGATCCTTTCCAAGTGCTATATAGTCGTAATGGCTTGGCGCTTTCTCCTTTCTTCCCTTCCAAGGTGACCTAAACAAGTTGGTTCGAGAATAAATATGAAATAAATTGGAATAAAATTAAATACAAATTAAATAACAAATATAAATTAAATAATGAATAAATTAAATAAAATTTTTAATAATAAATCGCTATTAGAATACAACTCTGGCAAGTGTAAGGTGATAGAAATAGGAACAAGAACCAGGAGACCAAGACTCTAAACGACATTCAGGAATCTAAATAAGGTGGCCTTCAGATCATTGTACACCACCTACGTGAGACCGGGCATCAAGTATGCAGCCGCTCCACCAATTACGAGGGGGATAGAGTATGAAGTAAATCTGAACGAGCCAAAAACGTCGCCAAAAAATAAATAAATAAATAAATAAAAGAGTGAGTACAAAGGAAATGTTCACAAAAATACCAATAGAATAGAATTAGATTGGCTCCGGGAAATGGCCGGACACATGGGGTGTACCGGTGACACATGGGGTGTACCGGTGACACATGGGGTGTACCGGTGACACATGGGGTGTACCGGTGACACATGGGGTGTACCGGTGACACATGGGGTGTACCGGTGACACATGGGGAGTACCGGTGACACATGGGGTGTACTGGTGACACATGGGATGTACCGGTAACACATGGGGTGTACCAGTGACACATGGGGTGTACCGGTGACACATGGGGTGTACCGGTGACACATGGGGTGTACCGTGACACACGAGGTGTACCGGTAACACATGGGGTGTACCAGTGACACATGGGGTGTACCGGTGACACATGGGGTGTACCGTGACACATGGGGTGTACCAGTGACACATGGGGTGTACCAGTGACACATGGGGTGTACCGGTGACACATGGGGTGTACCGGTGACACATGGGGTGTACCGTGACACACGAGGTGTACCGGAACACATGGGGTGTACCGGTGACACATGGGGTGTACCGGTGACACATGGGGTGTACCGTGACACACGAGGTGTACCGGGACACATGGGGTGTACCAGTGACACATGGGGTGTACCGTGACACATGGGGTGTACCGGTGACACATGGGGTGTACCATGACACACGAGGTGTACCGGGACACATGGGGTGTACCGTGACACATGGGGTGTACCGGTGACACATGGGGTGTACCGTGACACATGGGGCGTCCTTAGTCCCCCGCGGAGAACCGCCTTGCGCCTGAGCCCCGGGGGGTCAGACGCTGTGAGTGGTGACCTTGGAGTGACCCCGCCCTGGGCGCCTCGTGGGGGGTGGGGTGGTGGGGGTAGTATTGGGGGGGAGGGAGCTCCAGTGGAGGGAACACTCCAGAGAGAGTTGGGTGGAGGGAGGGGTATGTGGAGGGAGTTGGGTGGAAACATAAGGATCTGGGGCCAGATTCACGAAAGCACTTACGCAAGCACTTACGAACGTGTACATCTTTCCTCAATCTTTGACGACTTTGGTTACATTTATTAAACAGTTTACAAGCATGAAAACTTCCCATTCAACTGTTGTTATTGTTATAAACAGCCTCCTGGTGCTTCGGAGCTCATTAACTGTTTAATAATTGGAAACAGAGCCGCCAAAGATTGAGAAAAGATGCACAGGTTCGTAAGTGTTTGCGTAAGTGCTTTCGTGAATCTGGCCCCTGAACGAGCAAGAGCGCGCAGAATTCAATATCATTTGTGGTCTGTTCTTGAGTGGTGGACCGTCTTTGGTTAGGTATTGTATTGTCACTTTTAAGAAGGTGGAAGAGTCCGGATTTTCTGCTGGTGTGTATTGCTGATCTTGAGAAGCACTTGTGTGAGTGTCTTAGTGTGTCACGGGTCACTAGGAGCGGTGGGCTAGTGAGGCCTGACGCAGCGTTTACTTTCACCTGGTACGTCTCTTCACCTAGTAGTAAATAGTTATCCGTGACCTCGGCAATTGTTGTGCTTTCTATCCTGGGGAAAGTGATATAGTTGGCCCCTAACGATACCTCGATAACCCTTTGAGGCTTATCGTCTCCAATAGGAAAGTGTCATAAACTGGGGGTTTGACACTGAACTAGGGAACGTCCTAGTTCAGTGTCAGAGTAGTTAACAAAGACCCAGAGTCCATTCCATGCACCCGCCAAACCCCAGCTGTTTATGAATGAAAAACAGTTTACACACGACTCACAACTGCTGACGTCCGAACACTTCCGGAACAAGTGTTTCACTGACGACTTGTGTTCGAACCACAACGCTGTAAATGCTTCACCCACGTACTACAAATACAAATAATCGCCAACAGAACCTAAACACCTAACCTAACCTATGCCTATATATGCACAATATGCTCATATATTATAATATTAATTTATATTTGAGAAAATTCCCGTTTTCAATGAACAGCATGTTAAAATTTATGAATGTATCTGTGGGGTCGACCGCTGGATGGAATGGACTTGAGTCGAGGACGGGTTGTGTATGAAAAGGACATTGGCCTTTGTTTATGAGGACGGGCTGTGATTTGAAAAGTGAGGGGATTCGAACCCTCGACCTTTCCCCCCCCCCACCACCTCCACGCCCCCCCCCCCCCCCAAAAAAGACATGTGACCTCACCCACGTTGCATCCCAACCACAACAGTTCCCTTTGTGGGGGAGTTGGCCAGCACCAGGTACACAGTACACAGTACACAGTACACAGGGTGGGGGGGGGAGAAGTGGGTGTGGCTGATGGTGTGGGCGGGGAAGAGGGGAATACACATTATGTCGGGGGAAGAGGAGGGAGGGGGTGAGGGCGTGGGGGTGTAGGTGGTGAGGGGTGTGGGGGTGTAGGTGGTGAGGGGTGTGAGGGTGTAGATGGTGAGAGGGTGTAGGTGGTGAGGGTGTGTGGGGGTGTAGGTGGTGAGGGGTGTGAGGGTGTAGATGGTGAGAGGGTGTAGGTGGTGAGGGTGTGTGGGGGTGTAGGTGGTGAGGGGTGTGAGGGTGTAGATGGTGAGAGGGTGTAGGTGGTGAGGGTGTGTGGGGGTGTAGGTGGTGAGGGGTGTGAGGGTGTAGATGGTGAGAGGGTGTAGGTGGTGAGGGTGTGTGGGGGTGTAGGTGGTGAGGGTGTGTAGGTGTAGGTGGTGAGGGTGTGAGGGTGTAGGTGGTGAGATGGTGAGAGGGTGTAGGTGGTGAGGGTGTAGTGGGGGGGTGTAGGCATAAGTTGTGCCTGGCAGGCCGCCTGCTGTGTGCTGCATGTCGGGGGTGTTCCTCTATCTGCCAATACAGGTCCTGCTGTGGACGCCTTCAATAGCCCGGGGCACCATCTATACCACACTGGACGTCCCCCCTACCCCCCCCCCCCACTCAACCTCCCAGACCACAGCAGCTCCCCCCTTCCCTCCTCCCCCCGCAGCAGACATTATCATAGAAGTGAATGCCATCCACCTCAGAAAACTCCCACTGTAAATAGACCCCCTTGATGTTACAGTGGACGTCGCTCATTGAACGCCATGTCGCTTATAGTGTTGTGGCGTAGTAGCAGTGGACGCCGGGTGTAGCAGTGGACGCCGGGTGTAGCAGTGGACGCCGGGTGTAGCAGTGGACGCCGGGTGTAGCAGTGGACGCCGGGTGTAGCAGTGGACGCCGGGTGTAGCAGTGGACGCCGGTTGTAGCAGTGGACGCCGGGTGTAGGAGTGGACGCCGGGTGTAGCAGTGGACGCCGGGTGTAGCAGTGGACGCCGGGTGTAGCAGTGGACGCCGGGTGTAGCAGTGGACGCCGGGTGTAGGAGTGGACGCCGGGTGTAGGAGTGGACGCCGGGTGTAGGAGTGGACGCCGGGTGTAGGAGTGGACGCCGGGTGTAGGAGTGGACACCGGGTGTAGCAGTGGACGCCGGATGTAGCAGTGGACGCCGGGTGTAGGAGTGGACGCCGGGTGTAGCAGTGGACGCCGGGTGTAGGAGTGGACGCCGGGTGTAGCAGTGGACGCCGGGTGTAGCAGTGGACGCCGGGTGTAGCAGTGGACGCCGGGTGTAGCAGTGGACGCCGGGTGTAGGAGTGGACGCCGGGTGTAGGAGTGGACGCCGGGTGTAGCAGTGGACGCCGGGTGTAGCAGTGGACGCCGGTGTAGCAGTGGACGCCGGGTGTAGCAGTGGACGCCGGGTGTAGCAGTGGACGCCGGGTGTAGGAGTGGACGCCGGGTGTAGCAGTGGACGCCGGGTGTAGCAGTGGACGCCATTATGGAAATAACGTCCTGAATATTACATATATTTCCCTTACTCTTCCATCTGAAGTGTCTTAAAGCGACGTCACCGTAGTGACGTCCTTTCCCGGGCATCCCAAGTATCGTAACTGATGTCATTCAACAGCTGTCACAACATGTGAACCGCACGACATGCAGGAGGGAACTGTGAGAGACTGCCTAGTCTACTTTCCTTTGAGTATCGTAGGAGTGTGTGTGTGTCAGCTCACGTAGGCTCACGTAGCTCAGTGATCGTAGGCATTGCTGTAGGAGGAACCAATCGTTGCAATAGCAATTGTTTCCGTCGACCAATAGGAGTTATCGTAGCAGTTGGTAGTTTAAAACCATACATTAAGCTTGATGGAGTAGTTGAGTTGGTAACTTATCTAGAACTAAGTCCCGAAGATGGTTGGGTAGTTACCTTTACTAAACAACGTATAGGAAGACAATTAGGTAGTTAACATACCTTTACACACGTAGTTTAGAACTATAATCGGATAGTTAACGTTGGCTAACTGAGTTCAGACGGATGATAGTTAGCATTCCTTAACTATAAATTTAGCCTGCTAGTCGGCCATAGATAAGATTCTAGACCAAGTTAAGAAGAATGGCTCCGGACTAGAGAGTTGTGTACGACAAAGACACACACGTCTCCAACAGCCTTAAGACGAACGGCCTGATGCCTATCTGGCCTCCAGCCATTAAAGTGTAAATATTATCTGTGTGAGGCGGGTATAATGTAGTGTAGCAGCGTGAGATACTAGGAGTTATAGACGCACCGCTCGCCTCTATAACTCCCCCATAACAAAGGGAGAATATATATTATTGCAGGCAACACCCTCTATCTTTATTGCTCGGCCGCGACACTTCTACCCTCCAATACATCTATCTCCAGGCTCTCTATCATTATGTATATATATATATATATATATATATATATATATATATATATATATATATATATATATATATATATATATATATATATATATAAAGTCTGTCATTGTTGTATAGAGTAAAGCACTAATGATATTCTGTTACTGGTATGTGTATATTGGAAACGTTGTTTAGCACAGTGGTCTACGTTCTCAGTTCAAACTCGAGGGCGAAAGTACCTAATGCCCAACCCAGTGTGGGGCTGGGCATGGGGGGGGGGGTGAGGCTGGGCACGGCCACCAGGCACTAGTCTGGGGTATGTCTCCCAGGGCTCAACTCTAACTCTCTGGCCCCACTAAACCTTCACTAGACTTAAGAATATATGAATACATTCACCTGAAGAAGACACCTACTGACCCCCCACGGATCTGCTCCTGTTTATACTCACCCAAGGCCATTCATATCTGTGTCTAACCTACGCTTGAAACAATCCAACGATCTCAAGTCTACTATGTTACCCGGTAATTTGTTTCATAAATCAACAACAGTGTTTCCAAACCAGTATTTACCCAGGTCTTTCCTGGACCTAAACATTCAATTTCTAGCCATTGTTTCAAGTTCTATTTTGTGTTTATATATTTACAACCTTATTTATACCCCCTTTTGCTATATCCTATCGACCATTTATATACTGTACATCTGGAGAAGACCTCATCGTTGCGACCTCAAGTCAAGACGTTTATGTAAGATGAAGGAATTGCGATCTCTTGCAATTGGGTTGAGTTCTTCAATGGTTCTTAGTTTCGGAAATTATATTTCTTGTCGTCCATGTGCGCCTCGTCGTATTGAATTGGGTAACCTGAGCTTACTATCGATATTGGCGTTGTAGCACTGCCAAGAATTTATTTTCGCAGTAAAATAGCAGTAAAGCAGGTACCTGGGTGTTAGTCATCTGTCACGGGCTGCTTCCTGGGGGTGGAGACCTGGTCGAGGACCGGGCCGCGGGGACACTAAAACCCCGAAATCATCTCAAGATAACCTGAGCTCATTTCAACACCCCCAAAAGATATGCAAGTAAAACACGGAGGGTAAATCCCCAAGAGTTTATCATCCCATACACCCCTGGAGACACACCCCCTGAGAGTGTACTCCAGTACACAGTGTAGAGACACACCCCTGAGAGTGTACTCCAGTACACAGTGTAGAGACGCACCCCTGAGAGTGTACTCCAGTACACAATGTAGAGACACACCCTGAGAGTGTACTCCAGTACACAGTGTAGGAAGAAGCATGTCCTAAAAAAGCTACTCATCCCCAGTACCAATTCAACACACACTACGGACAAAAATCTTGAACAAAACAGAAAACTCAGGATTCATCGAGTACAAGAAATTTCGGGTTTAGCGGTCCACTGAATCCAAACACAAGAAGAAGGTCACTCTATTAACCCCCCCCCCCCAGAGACACCCGCCCCCCCCCCTCCAAAAAAAAAGTCATAAAAGTTTACAATATAGAAGCAGAAGACGCGGCACGAGTGACTTAAAGAGTCTAAGAGCCCCAAGTAACTTAAAAAGAGTTTATTTACGGGTGAGGTATAGAGGCAGTTCACTAGCTTGAAGGGCTCCCATTTCCCAAGCCCACACTTGGGCTCTTCTTGCGAGAGGGGGGGGGGGAGGAATGTGCTGTAGCGAGCACTGGACTAAGAGAGTCATGTTTATGGACTACCCACTAGTCACTTGCAGTCTCTTAAAGAGCAGAGGGTGTCCCGGACAGCTCTGACGCCGGCGGCTTGTCTTGCTGTGTTTACTCGTGTGATACGGTGTGGTAGTGCTGGTTAGGTTGCTGGTGGGTGGTTGGTAAGGCTTGTTGTTGTGGTCGGCTGGTGACGAAGGATGGTTGTAGGTTAAAGAGAGGATTGTGGTAGTATAGTTAATATTGGTTGTGGTGATAGGCCTACGAGGGGTTGACAACGCAATCTACAATTGACTGTAGATCTACAGAATGGTGTAGCGATTGGGCCCTTAATATTACACTTCCCATGCCAAGCCCCACGAAAGAAATAGGTCAGTGCACACACACACACACACACACACACACACCCCACCTCCTCCCCCCCTGGGCAGACTGTTATAGACCTATAGTACACTCTAATTGGCAGGTTGAGTCTTTTATCACTATAATTACGTTGGCCCAACTCTTCCCCATTCACCCTCAAATCTCCCCCTAAATGTTTATCTTGGCTCTGAGGGGGTTTTAAAGGAATATTTCCCAACGCTGTATGGGGTGAGGGGAGGGGACTGTGAGAGTGTGTGTGTGTTTGTAAGAGTTTGGGATAATGTGGCTTGTATCCCAAACAACATTATCCCACACTCCTGGTATTCCAGTATCCCTGAGAGGTATCCCGGGGGATACTTTTCTCTCTCTCTCTCTCTCTCTCTCTCTCTCTCTCTCTCTCTCTCTCTCTCTCTCTCTCTCTCTCTCTCTCTCTCTCTCTCTCTCTCTCTCTCTCTCTCTCTCTCTCTCTCTCTCTCTCTCTCTCTCTCTCTCTCTCTCTCTCTCTCTCTCTCTCTCTCTCTCTCTCTCTCTCTCGTGTGATCTGATAACTGTTATTAGTAAGTATTCCTGGTATGGGGGGGGGGGTAGTCTCTACGGGTGGTCCCAGGTATTGGTTGTCATGGCTGGGTCCTAGGAAGGTCCGTCCTGCCATGGTTGGGTCCTGGGATGGTCCGTCCTGCCATGGCTGGGTCCTAGGATGGTCCGTCCTGCCATGGCTGGGTCCTAGGAAGGTCCGGCCTGCCATGGCTGGGTCCTAGGATGGTCCGTCCTGCCATGGTTGGGTCCTGGGAAGGTCCGTCCTGCCATGGCTGGGTCCTAGGAAGGTCCGTCCTGCCATGGCTGGGTCCTGGGAAGGTCCGTCCTGCCATGGCTGGGTCCTGGGAAGGTCCGTCCTGCCATGGCTGGGTCCTGGGATGGTCCGTCCTGCTATGGTTGGGTTCTAGGAAGGTCCGCCCTGCCATGGTTGGGTCCTAGGAAGGTCCGTTCTGCCATGGCTGGGTCCTAGGAAGGTCCGTCCTGCCATGGCTGGGTCCTGGGAAGGTCCGTCCTGCCATGGCTGGGTCCTGGGATGGTCCGCCCTGCCATGGTTGGGTCCTAGGAATGTCCGTCCTGCCATGGCTGGGTCCTAGGAAGGTCCGTCCTGCCATGGTTGGGTCCTGGGATGGTCCCTCCTGCCATGGTTGGGTCCTAGGAAGGTCCGTCCAGCCATGGCTGGGTCCTAGGAAGGTCCGCCCTGCCATGGCTGGGTCCTAGGAAGGTCCGTCCTGCCATGGCTGGGTCCTAGGAAGGTCCGTCCTGCCATGGCTGGGTCCTAGGAAGGTCCGTCCTGCCATGGCTGGGTCCTAGGAAGGTCCGTCCAGCCATGGCTGGGTCCTAGGAAGGTCCGCCCTGCCATGGCTGGGTCCTAGGAAGGTCCGTCCTGCCATGGCTGGGTCCTAGGAAGGTCCGTCCTGCCATGGCTGGGTCCTAGGAAGGTCCGTCCTGCCATGGCTGGGTCCTAGGAAGGTCCGTCCTGCCATGGCTGGGTCCTAGGAAGGTCCGTCCTGCCATGGCTGGGTCCTAGGAAGGTCCGTTCTGCCATGGCTGGGTCCTAGGAAGGTCCGCCCCGAAAAGAAAAAACCGTGTTCATGCTGCTTTTTTTTCTTCACATTCCATGTTTGGGGCCCGACATGAAATATGGGACTTGCTCCGAGGCATCTCAATGCTCAGCTTAATTGTGGGTGACGCGGGTCTATAGTGGAGGGCTGGCGGGCCTGGCCCTCCTCTCCTGCCTGCCTCTCTTCCTCCAGGCCCTCCCTCCCTCCAAGGCTGCCTCCCTCCCTCCAAGCCTGCCTCCCTCCCTCCAAGGCTGCCTCCCTCCCTCCAAGCCTGCCTCCCTACCTCCAAGCCTGCCTCCCTAACTCCAAGCCTGCCTCCCTCCCTCCAAGTCTGCCTCCCTCCCTCCCTCCAAGCCTGCCTCCCTCCAAGCTTGCCTCCCTACCTCCAAGCCTGCCTCCCTCTCTCCAAACCTGCCTCCCTCCCTCCAAGCCTGCCTCCCTCCCTCCAAGCCTGCCTGCCTCCCTCCAAGCTTGCCTCCCTCCCTCCAAGTCTGCCTCCCTCCCTCCAAGCCAGCCTCCCTCCCTCCCTCCCTCCAAGCCTGCCTCCCTCCCTCCCTCCACTCCAAAATCAGTTGGAGCAATGAAGTCACTCGAACCAGCGATCAAAGTATTTTCTAGCCGCGAGCTTTACCCCTGTACCACCACCTGGTATAAGTTATACAACCTGGGATTCTACTGAATCCACAGGAAGTTTAAAGGCTTCTAGTGTGCACGTGAAGCTGGAGCATACAGTTGGTGAGTTACTTTACCTACTCCAGAGTACTTGGAGGCTATCTGTCGTACTTTCTCCACCCTCTTTACTTCCTCCCTCTTCAAACATCCCCCCCTCTTAGCCTTTCTCCCCCCCTCTCCCCCTCTTTCTCAGAAAATTTAGATAATTTTTTTTATAATTATTAGCACATTTAGGTACATCTGTATTTGTGCAGCTGCCCTAGACTATATGAAGGGGAGTACAGTGTGTCAAAAAAGCTAGCTACGTGATGCTAAAAATCCCCATCACACAGGATGGTTAGTCATACAGAGGCATGTGATAAGTAGTCTGCTCTGATAGACTCTGGGGGTATTTATATACAGAACTGAAATTGTTAAACAATTCTACGGACATCAATACCAAATATTTTAGACTTGAATTCATGACAATTGCACGGGATGGGGGGGGGGGGTGTTACAGGCCGATGTCGTTTAAAGTGTGGCACTGAAGCCGATCCCTACTGGCCTATGACCCTCCCATACCCCACATGTTTCATGATTGAAAGTTAGGTCCCAGCCCAGCCCAAGCTTTTGTCCTGTAACCTTAGACAAACAAACAAACAAGATATTCTCTCTTTTATAGAGACATATGATTGCATTTTTTTAAATTTGCTTTTTTTGCTTCGACATTATCAATTACATTTTCGTAGCTGGCTACAACTATATATATTATTGGTTATTTTTTCTGTGTACGTTCATGAATTATTTTAGGAAGCATCTGTGGACGAGCAAAGGAAAGGATCTTTCCTTAGTATTAAGTCTTTGGTCAATCACGTTTATTCTTGTCCAGTTTCAACAATTTCAATGATCATATATGAGAACATCACCACCTTGCCTCCCACTACTGGCCTCACACACACACACACACACACACACACACACACACACACACACACACACACACACACACACACACACACACACACACACACACACACACACACACACACACACACACACACACACACACACACACACACACACACACACACACACACACACACACACACACACACACACACGCACACACACACACACACACACACACACACACACACACACACACACACACACACACACACACACACACACACACACACACAAAACAAAACAACGTCCCATTTCCCTCATTGAAATAAAATACAATCATACGCGGTTCATACACCAACACTGACCCACCAACAGTAGTTACAACTGTCATATTACTGTGCTGGTGGTGATTATTGGTCATTCTCTCTCTTGGTCGTTTGCTGTATTATCTCGTCACGTTCGTTTTAGTGTTAAATGACTTCAAAAGAATATTTAAAATCGAAATTCTGCTGAAATGTATACACAGGAGCTCCTGGGCGTCTGCGTCCCAGTTAATTGGATATATGTTGTTACTATCTCTAAACATTCTTCTCTTCACCTCGTGTTTCTGCCACACGCAGCTTTTGTTTACAATATACTATACAATTAGTGGTATTCAAGTACACCTCACGAAACCTCAAATTCAGTGGCTGTTACCAGAGAATTCTTTATCTGGTGGGACAGCGTCCTCTCTATCTTGAAATTCCTCTTCTAATACTGAGGTAGCAGAGAGAGAGAGGAAAGTGTATGTGTGTGGGGGAGGGGGAGAGAGAGAGAGAGAGAGGGAGGGCAAGAGTCGTAACAAGAGGCTTGTTTCTGGCCATAAAGGAAGCCTCCTGCAGCGTGGCCTCCAGGTACTCTCACACACACACACACCAATTAGGAGTGGAGGAGTGGGATTGTAAAGTGCCTGAGCAGAGAGGGTCTTGGCTTGTGAAGGGGAGAGCGACGGAGGCGGCGAGCCATCACCCGGGTGTACATATTCGCGGGTCTTCACACTCACCCGCTCTCACAACGCTGCTCAGGGCGTCACCTTCACCAAGCAGGGTCCTGCAGGCCCCTCGAGTACATATGTCCTCCACGAAGCCTGGAATTCACGTCCCCGTAGAAAGCCTAAAAGTCAGTCCACCCAGTCAACCTGAAAACCACATCACACAGGAAGCCTGAAAGCCAATTTGTTCATGTAGCCTGAAAGTTGCTTCGCCCGGGAAGCGACTCTAGGAAAGCCTGGATATATCGTCGAAGAGGAAGCTTTCTGAGCTTGGAAGCTCAATCCTGGCTCTCACTCTAAGAGCCAGGACTCTAGGAAGCCATGAGAGCATTAGCGTTTGATTGGAGAGATTTCAACGAGCAGCTAGAGAGTAATCTGGCCATTCCGACGTGTTACACACTTTCCTCAGCTTTGTTGTGTGCTGCCTCGGCATTTATAAGGGAGAGCGTGGCTGCCTGTGTCGCCTTACGGAACAGTAGTAGGCAGAACAGTAGGCCTACTGTTCCGCCTACTGTTTTCAACAGGGATGCCACACAAGAACATTCTTGCGGACATGTTTTGTGTTCGTGTTCGTGTTTAAATGATCCGCTAAGAATTTTAAACTGTTTTATTTTTTGGTCAACTTGAATGTGTGATATGGTGAGAAGTACAGTTCTAGCTGGTGAGTACTATAGTGATGGTACTCCAGCTGGTGAATACTCCAGTGATGGTACTCTAGCAGGTGAGTACTATAGTGATGGTACTCTAGCTGGTGAGTACTATAGTGATGGTACTCTAGCAGGTGAGTACTATAGTGATGGTACTCTAGCAGGTGAGTACTATAGTGATGGTACTCTAGCAGGTGAGTACTATAGTGATGGTACTCTAGCAGGTGAGTACTATAGTGATGGTACTCTAGCTGGTGAGTACTATAGTGATGGTACTCCAGCTGGTGAGTACTATAGTGATGGTACTCTAGCAGGTGAGTACTCCAGTGATGGTACTCTAGCAGGTGAGGACTCCAGTGATGGTACTCTAGCAGGTGAGTACTATAGTGATGGTACTCTAGCAGGTGAGTACTATAGTGATGGTACTCTAGCAGGTGAGTACTATAGTGATGGTACTCTAGCAGGTGAGTACTCCAGTGATGGTACTCTAGCTGGTGAGTACTATAGTGATGGTACTCCAGCTGGTGAGTACTATAGTGATGGTACTCTAGCTGGTGAGTACTCCATTGATGGTACTCTAGCAGGTGAGTACTCCAGTGATGGTACTCTAGCAGGTGAGTACTCCAGTGATGGTACTCTAGCTGGTGAGTACTATAGTGATGGTACTCCAGCTGGTGAGTACTCCAGTGATGGTACTCTAGCTGGTGAGTACTATAGTGATGGTACTCCAGCTGGTGAGTACTCCATTGATGGTACTCTAGCAGGTGAGTACTATAGTGATGGTACTCTAGCAGGTGATGACTCCAGTGATGGTACTCTAGCTGGTGAGTACTATAGTGATGGTACTCCAGCTGGTGAGTACTATAGTGATGGTACTCTAGCTGGTGAGTACTCCATTGATGGTACTCTAGCAGGTGAGTACTACAGTGATGGTACTCTAGCAGGTGAGTACTCCAGTGATGGTACTCTAGCAGGTGAGTACTCCAGTGATGGTACTCTAGCTGGTGAGTACTATAGTGATGGTACTCCAGCTGGTGAGTACTATAGTGATGGTACTCTAGCAGGTGAGTACTCCAGTGATGGTACTCTAGCAGGTGAGTACTCCAGTGATGGTACTCTAGCAGGTGAGTACTCCAGTGATGGTACTCTAGCAGGTGAGTACTCCAGTGATGGTACTCTAGCAGGTGAGTACTCCAGTGATGGTACTCTAGCAGGTGAGTACTATAGTGATGGTACTCTAGCAGGTGAGTACTCCAGTGATGGTACTCTAGCAGGTGAGTACTCCAGTGATGGTACTCTAGCAGGTGAGTACTATAGTGATGGTACTCTAGCAGGTGAGTACTCCAGTGATGGTACTCTAGCAGGTGAGTACTCCAGTGATGGTACTCTAGCAGGTGATGACTCCAGTGATGGTACTCTAGCTGGTGAGTACTATAGTGATGGTACTCCAGCTGGTGAGTACTATAGTGATGGTACTCTAGCTGGTGAGTACTCCATTGATGGTACTCTAGCAGGTGAGTACTCCAGTGATGGTACTCTAGCAGGTGAGTACTCCAGTGATGGTACTCTAGCAGGTGAGTACTCCAGTGATGGTACTCTAGCAGGTCAACATTCCAAGCCACTGTCGGCAACGTCTAAACTTTAGCATGCAGGAGACTGACTCTGCACACCTGCTGATCATGTTACAGGGTAGTGGGGGTGGGGTGGGGGGTCAAGTGGGTATACCCAGCAGTGCCCGGGTCTCTCCCCCTCCCTTTCCCTCTCTACATATCTCTTTCCCTATTCCTACTCTTTTTCCCCTCTCCACCTTTCTTGTTCCCTAGCAGCCCCCTCTATTCGTCCCCTCCCCCTAATTCCCCTTTAGTCTTCCATTTCTCTCACCTCTCCCCTTTCTTCCTCTTCAAACATTCCCCTCCTCTCCTTCCCCCCTTCTTTTATCTCTTTAAACATCCTCTTCTAAACCCCCTCATCTTGACTTCATGAAAATCGTACTCTGTGGGGGGATGGGGGTAGATTTAGATGCCGATATATCTTAAAGTGTGGCACTGGGGCGGACCCCGACTGGCTTATGACACTCCCATACCCCACATGCTTCATGCGTATGAACGTTCGGTATTGCCATAATAAGTTTTTTTTCCTTCTTCTATGTTGTATAATTAACCATTATGTTGCTCAGTCATGTGGCCCGAGTGTGACCGGTATAATAAATAGGTTTGTATAGGCAGCTAGTGAAGCGTGACTCTTCCCCCCAACCCCCCACCCCACTCCCCTCTCTCCCCTGTACTCTTGGACTGGGGAGGAAGGGGGGGGGGGAGTCAGCCCCCCTCCCTCCCTCTCCCCAACCTGCTCTCCTCCCTCACATTCAGCCCCCACCTCTTGCTCCTCCTTCACCACCTCCTTCAGTAGCTCCAACTACGGGCTCACCATAGCCCGTGCTACTTGGAGCCTCGTTCCAGGTAGCGAATCTTTAACAAATTAAACAACATAGCAACATAAATCAACATAGCAACATTAAACAACATAGCAACATAAAACAACATAGCAACATAAAACAACATAGCAACATTAAACAACATAGCAACATAAAACAACATAGCAACATAAAACAACATAGCAACATTAAACAACATAGCAACATAAAACAACATAGCAACATTAAACAACATAGCAACATAAAACAACATAGCAACATAAAACAACATAGCAACATTAAACAACATAGCAACATTAAACAACATAGCAACATAAAACAACATAGCAACATAAAACAACATAGCAACATTAAACAACATAGCAACATTAAACAACATAGCAACATAAAACAACATAGCAACATAAAGCAACATAGCAACATTAAACAACATACCACCATAACTGACAACATCATTCATGATATATTAGGTCCATAAAATTGGTGTGACACAATTTAGCATATATGCTTTCCAACCCGGGGGGGGGGGGGGCGCTGGGGGTGGGGGGGTGTCATGCCCCTCTCACATGACTCCCTCCCCCCACACCCTCCATCTTCTAAACGATGCCTTAAGACGTTTGTTTAACAAAATTAAGTTTCTCGATCAAAAAATCCAATCAGTCAATTGTTTCAACCATGTCGTTCAGAGACAGAATTTTGGCTAATTTTTTACGACTACTAACACTACGTATTTTTCCTATTTTTATTCTAGTTTTTTCAGTTTTTTGGAAATCGTTGTACCGTTGGAGTGTTGGATATATACCACAAGTTCCAGGACGTTGTACCGTTGGAGTGTTGGATATATACCACAAGTTCCAGGACGTTGTACCGTTGGAGTGTTGGATATATACCACAAGTTCCAGGACGTTGTACCGTTGGAGTGTTGGATATATACCACAAGTTCCAGGACGTTGTACCGTTGGAGTGTTGGATATATACCACAAGTTCCAGGACGTTGTACCGTTGGAGTGTTGGATATATACCACAAGTTCCAGGACGTTGTACCGTTGGAGTGTTGGATATATACCACAAGTTCCAGTACGTTGTACCGTTGGAGTGTTGGATATATACCACAAGTTCCAGGACGTTGTACCGTTGGAGTGTTGGATATATACCACAAGTTCCAGTACGTTGTACCGTTGGAGTGTTGGATATATACCACAAGTTCCAGTAGTAATATTAGCATAGATATCCAGGAATACTAAGGTGTTTACTTTTAGGATCAGTCTCCCCTTAACTTCACCGCCGTTCTCTAAAATTAGACACCACGCCCGTCGCTCAACAGGTAATCCACCTTCGTGAATCTGACTTTGAAAATTACAAAATAAATGCAGTGGCTTCTTTGATCTTGGAATAATAAAGTCATTGTATATTTTAAGAGCTTGGGCCTGTGTTGCATAGAAACGACTCGCCTGTGCAATGAGGCACAGTTTAAATTCAATCCCATTTTCTTTAGCCTCACCTTTTTAAATATCTAGTGGATGGCTCTTTTGTCCATAGATGCCTTTTCTGGTCTTTTGTTTAGAAAGATATGGATGAGTTGTATTAATTTACTGTGTCATTAATTGCGCTCATTCTCATGTGTTTTTATTTAAATATCCTTCCAGAATATTTTTCCGGTATCCTTAAGGCATATTTTATTATTTAAATATGTTAACTGTGTAATATTTTTAATGTCGTGAACACGTACTCACGTCACTCTACCAACTTTTGAGCACTTAACACGCGTAGTTGCGTTAGTCTCTTTTGTCCCTATTTATTTATGAGCATATGATTAAAATTGTTGGCTGGTTGGAATTTTTTTTTTAACTTAAGCTTAACTTTAACTTAAGGGAGGGTGTGACCTGGGGGGAGGGAGGGGTGTAGGGTGTGACCTGAGGGAGGGGGGGGGAAAGGAGGGTGTGACCTGAGGGTGTGAGGGGTGTAGGGTGTGACCTGGGAGAGGGAGGGAGGGAGTGTAGGGTGTGACCTGGGGGAGAGGGGGGAGAGGGTGTAGGGTGTAAGAGAGTGTAGCCAATAATGGTCCAGCCGCCCTCGTCACCACCTGTGGCGCCACCTGCCCTTATCCACGGGAGACTGTGATGGTTATCTCTTGCCCCTTCATCCCTCCCTTACCCCTCCCCTCCCTCCCTCCCTCACCCCTCACCCCATTCACACACCTCCCCTTTCCCATCCTCCGCGTCTACCCTTCTGGCGGGGTCAGCCACCACTCCCCTGCACACTCACTCATCCTTACTCGTATAACCTTACAATGAGACCGAAAGGATGAATCGTTCTAGTGAAACTAGATCTTTCACTCACCTTCGACCGTCGAGTGAATGAGATCAGCTCTACTAGGGGGCGCCCCAAGCTATGAGGGTTGGTTAAAGTCCCGGTATTGTTTTGATTAGGGGGGCGGAGATGGGGGGATGGGGAGGGGGGGGAAGAGGAGAGGGGGGGGGGTGGCAGGAGTTTTATCCGCTCCGTCAGTCCCTAATTAGGCCTGTGGAATGTCTCTAAGACAGGAATATTTTGGTCAGGAGTAAGTTCAAGAAGCAATATTTGTGGACTTGGTTGACTGAAGGTATTCCTGGTATCCGGTGTGGTTGGTGGTGTGGTGGTTGGTGAATGGTGGTGGTTGGTGGTGTGGTGGGTGACGCTGGTGGTTGGTGGTGTGGTGGGTGACGCTGGTATTAATATATAAAACTATCTGACCATTAAACAGAAATCTTGTATTTGTTGACATTGTAGAGACCACTACAGTTGGGTAGCTCCATCAGCCCCCCCCCCTTCTCCAAGGTCACTACGTGTTCTGTACGACTGTGACCTTGAATTTATGTTCTTAACTTAATGACCTCAAACACCTGAAAGGTGTGCTGTAAACTTTTGAACTTTCTCTTCTGTGAGGATGGGAATTGTGATATGGGTTCTCTACCAAGAAGAACAGGTAGAGATAGGCTGGTAACTTTGAGTTAATAGCTGTGTACTATCTTTGTGTACTGTGTATAGCTTTGTACTATCACGTCTCTCTCGTAACAAAATACCACTGTTATAGATAAGC
>NW_025565974.1:0-5000 GCF_020424385.1 Procambarus clarkii | reverse complement strand
CTCTCATAATCTCTGTCAGCTGCCACAGTGACAGATGTTGGGTGTTGTGGCCGAGCTCGGAGCTCGGCCATCGCTTACGCTCCCCTACTTTTCACTCTTTGTCATGCGGCTCGCTTAAGTGTTAGTGGGGCGGGGGGCCCTGGCCGACCCGCCACGGCGCCCCAGAGAGTCCTACAGCATCCTTACGCGCCCCCAGAGAGCTCCCACAGCATTGGTGGGCGCTCCGGGAAGTCCCACGGTACCCCAGGGAGCGCCGCAGTATCCAAGGACACCCCTGGCAAGTCCAAGGGCACCCCTTATCCCAGCAGTACACCCCGGGGTCCTTCACCAAAGGCTCTTCAGACGGGACTGGGGATTTCAGACCATCCTCGAATATTTTAAGATTTGTGAATGTCCTCGTTCGTCCCTAAAAAAACTTTGTGTATAGTTGAGCATACTGATGCACCTCAACTATCCTGGAATATTTATGTATGCTTGTAGAGGTCGTAGGATATCCAGGAGCGTTCTTGGGCGCCTCACCACGCCATGTCCTTCACAGATTGAGGTGAAGCATTTGTCTTGGTGTATATTAGGTGTCGGTAGGTGGTCTTAAGAGCAGGGAGCGTTGCGTGCGTGTGTGTGTGTGTGTGTGTGTGTGTGTGTGTGTGTGTGTGTGTGTGTGTGTGTGGGTGTGTGTGTGTGTGTGTGTGTGTGGAGGGACACTGCCAGTTGTCAAGGACAGGGTGGTGTAGGCCCGGATTGTTGTGTGCTACACACCCCCTGGAGGACTCCAGGAGGGAGTCGGTCTCCTTACACACATCTCCCAAGTGTCTTGGAAAACTGAAAGGTCGTGTGAGAGGTTCTTGCAGGGGGCTTCAGGACAAGAAGCGAAGGTCAGCTGATGTCAGATCGTCGAGATGCCAGCGACGATAACGGTGAGTGATAGTGATAAACAGTGATGCGTTTGACTCCCAGCAAGTGAAGGGAGGGGGGAGGGTCGTACTTCCACTGATTTGTGGCACATAGTGGAGCCACTCTCGTGTCGTGCGCCGGCGTGACCCCGAGGTCAACTGTCACCGTCACAATCCGCAGCAAAAGAGAGAGAGAAGGTAGCATAGAAGGTTCTGTATTGTCCCCCCGTGGGGCACAGCGCCCGCTGCCCGGACTGTGTATGTGTGGCGCCCAGAAATTCATTCTGTTGGGCCAAATTGCGAGGGGGGGCTCCAGGGATGACGCCACCGTGTTGCAAGGTTGCAGGTATTCCTTGCTATTATAGTCTGTGCTACACCTGTCACACCGTTGTTGTGTGAAAACATGTTGTTGTTGTTGTTGTTAAAGATTCGCTACCTGGAACAAGCAGTTCCAAGTAGCACGGGCTATGGTGAGCCCGTAGATTGTGATAACAACGGTGTGTTATCTATGTAGGTCTAAACCAACGGTTGATACAGCGATCCCGTCTACAGTGTTATTGTTAAGGGCAGCCAAGTCTGTTACGTTACTTCAGTGATGTATTCAAGACATCAACAACCCTGTTTCTTAACCACCATTCAGCCATCATTGTCCCTCAAACCTAAACCTATCCAATGTATAATCGTTATTACCGTATGTCTTATGTCCTCTCTTTACTGTATCTTCAACACTCCCTCTTCTTCTTCCCATTGTCTTCTCGTTTGTTATTTCCCGGCGCCCATCTTCCTCTGGAATGGCTTCGTACTCAGCTAACAAATAAAATAACTCTCACACTGGAACATTTCTTGTCACGGGCGTCCAATAGGCAACTCCCAGAGATCAGATGACACTATCAGTGACAGATGACACTATCAGTGACAGATGACACTATCAGTGACAGATGACACTGTATCAGTGACAGATGACACTATCAGTGACAGATGACACTATCAGTGACAGATAACACTATCAGTGACAGATGACACTATCAGTGACAGATGACACTATCAGTGACAGATGACACTATATCATGGACAGATGACACTATCAGTGACAGATGACACTATCAGTGACAGATGACACTATCAGTGACAGATGACACTGTATCAGTGACAGATGACACTATCAGTGACAGATGACACTGTATCAGTGACAGATGACACTATCAGTGACAGATGACACTATCAGTGACAGATAACACTATCAGTGACAGATGACACTATCAGTGACAGATGACACTATCAGTGACAGATGACACTATATCATGGACAGATGACACTATCAGTGACAGATGACACTATCAGTGACAGATGACACTATCAGTGACAGATGACACTATCAGTGACAGATGACACTATCAGTGACAGATGACACTATCAGTGACAGATGACACTATCAGTGACAGATGACACTATCAGTGACAGATGACACTATCAGTGACAGATGACACTATCAGTGACAGATGACACTATCAGTGACAGATGACACTATCAGGGACAGATGACACTATCAGTGACAGATGACACTATCAGTGACAGATGACACTATCAGTGACAGATGACACTATCAGTGACAGATGACACTATCAGTGACAGATGACACTATCAGTGACAGATGACACTATCAGTGACAGATGACACTATCAGTGACAGATGACACTGTATCAGTGACAGATGACACTGTATCAGTGACAGATGACACTATCAGTGACAGATGACACTATCAGTGACAGATGACACTATCAGTGACAGATGACACTATCAGTGACAGATGACACTATCAGTGACAGATGACACTATCAGTGACAGATGACACTATCAGTGACAGATGACACTATCAGTGACAGATGACACTATCAGTGACAGATGACACTATCAGTGACAGATGACACTATCAGTGACAGATGACACTATCAGTGACAGATGACACTATCAGTGACAGATGAGACTGTATCAGTGACAAATGACACTGTATCAGGGACAGATGACACTGTATCAGGGACAGAAGACGCTGTACAGTGACAGATGACACTGTACAGTGGCAGATGACACTTTACAGTGACACGACACTATCAGTGACAGATAACACTGTATCAGTGACAGATACAGCCCAATTCCTGCCTCATAAGGATTAACTAACTCAAACCCCATTAATTCCCATTAAATAAATAGGCAATTGAACAATTAAAGAAACCAAATCAAGCATTATGAAATGCGAAATGGTGCTTAACTTTTAAAAGTGCAGAATTAACAAAAATACCCCCCCCCCCCTTCCAGTAAGCCTAGAACCATCTTTGGAGGGTCCTGAGGGGGTTGGAGGGGGGGGGGCCTGGCCATGAGGGGTGGGTGGGTGGGGGGGGGGGGGTCGGCCACTAATGCTATCACCTCCCACACTAACATTAACACAATATACGCCTAGCAGATAAGCGGCCCTTATCGTCCGCTCACAATACTTCCTTAATTTAACAAACGCAATAAAATCTACAATCCTTTGGCTTCAAACTAAACGCTTATCTCTTCCTCATTAAACCAAATTTGCCATAAAGAGCAGAGTGAGGGTTTCTGGTGTGGATATGTTGACCTCATGACCTTGGCATGAGGGGTGAGGGCACATATTGCGAGTCTGACCTTGGACGGGGGGGGGGGGGGGCTTCGCGCGCGCGGTAGGGGGCGGCGCCGTCTTGAATTTCCCTTCTAATGACGTGACCTGACCTCAGACGAGACCCCCAGACCCCCTTCCTCTCGTCTTGCAACTCACTCACTCACTCACTCACTCACTCACTCACTCACTCACTCACTCACTCACTCACTCACTCACTCTCTCTCTCTCTCTCTCTCTCTCTCTCTCTCTCTCTCTCTCTCTCTCTCTCTCTCTCTCTCTCTCTCTCTCTCTCTCTCTCTCTTTGGAACGTGGTTATAACGAGACGGCTGACTGTGTCACCCTATGGTGTAGCGAGTCCAGCAGGGTCCAGCAGGGTGCCCGGAGGGTGTGGTGTGGTGTTGCAGGTGCAGAAGGGTGACATAGAATGTGGTCAACCCAGCAGGGAACCCTTGAGTATAGGCCTAGTGAGGGGTCTTGGCAGAGTAGGCTCCGTGGGGCATGGTGTGGAGAGAGGCACTAGACTCAACGGGGTGCCTGTCCAATCCCTAACAAAATTCTGTCATGAGTCACGACCGTTTAATCAACCCGTCCTCTCCCTCACCCCCCCCCCCTCGTTCTCTCCCTCATTCCTGTCCCTTTTTCTCCCTCCGCGACCCCCTTCAGTCCTCCCTTAACCCTCAGTTCCTCCCTCACCCTCACAACACCCCTCGGTATACCTGCCCGCACCTTCCCTGTGAGAAGTGAAGGTCAGCACAGGTCATGGCTGACCACAGGTGTTTTAAAAGGTTAGTGATTTTAATGCTGGTCTTGTTCCTGTGTTGTCTCTTACCGTTGTTGTTGTTGAGGATGCTGGCGGTGCCCGTCGCCGCCGCCGCCACTACTCTCTCTCCACAGTTTGGTAGAGTTAAAGATGATTTATATTGCTTTAACTACCGGAATCAGCCTGACTGAGGACCAAATCACTCTCGTAAATCTGGGAATAATCTAAAACGTCCAGACCGAGTGAGCTGGCCCGGGAGTTGGAGTTCCTGTTGGACGATAACATCCCCCGCAGGATCGAAGGATCGTCTGTGGATGTGGCTGTTCACCAGCGGATGGGAACATGGGAATGATAATGGACAAGAGTTTTAACCGGATCCAGTACTCCTCTTGAGGTTCCAGAAGGCACACTTGGGAAGCTACACGAAGCACGTACTGAAGAAGCCACGCTGCCTGAGCCACTGATGCCCGCTTGTGCAAGCAAGTATAGATGGTGTCGCTGTGGGTTGGGTTCACCCCCCCTCCCCTTCCCCCCTTCGGTGTCAACTTTGTGACTAGTTACGTGGCTACTGTTCAACACAAAGTCTTTGTTGACATCTCGCGTCTACTTTAGATAGTTGCAGACGTAGTCTTGCAGGTACTGTAGCAAGTGTTGAGCATTTGCAACAGGTAGTGGTGGCGGTGGTGGTGGTGGTACTGGAGATGTTGGCGGG
>NW_025565973.1:235000-238370 GCF_020424385.1 Procambarus clarkii | reverse complement strand
ACCTTTACACAAAGATGACTGTTGACGAGGTCAGAACTAGTCACAAGAAACCTCAAGGTTTTGTAAACATAATCCTCTCAAGATATATAGTTGCTGACATTATCATTGAGTTATTGGAGAACATTAAGGCAATTCAGAGTAAAGGTAATTAAGCCTTTTATTGCAGTATATATAATACAATTTGTGTAATTAGAGATGGTTTATCATTTGTATATTTAGTGTTGAAGGTATGCAGGAAACGGAACTTTGTGAAATTTAAACAAATAAAAGGAAAAAAAACTGTTAATACTATCTTTGAAATGTTTTTATTAATTCTGGACAAATTAGTCTTTGTTTGGAAAAAAAATCTCTGAGTCTTGTGACAGATTTAGCACAGCTACTGACTAACGCTATAATCACTCTGGTATTACCTGGTGACGGCGGAGAGGTGTGCTGAAGCGCTTTAATAAACACCACGATGATATATGGGTTTTGTGAAACAGAATGGAAACGATGTGCATGAACTGCAAGATAATGAACGAGTTCCAAGTCTAGCATTAAATTACCTGAACTCTTAAATTTCCTGTACACAAAGATGCCAGGATGTAGTAAATTGATGGTAGAGTTTTAAGACTGTATTCATGCCTTCGAGATGACATTACGGCTCTTTGAAGGGCAACTTGCAGAAAGTAACCTTTCGTACTTTCCAACCTTGACACCCTTGGCAAGACATGCTTGTTTTTTGTGCTGGCAGCCATACAAAAGCAATGCAAAAAAGACTTCTAAGATTAAGAATGAGTTTCATGAGAGATATACTGACCTAAACTGTTGACCAGACCACACACTACAAGGTGAAGGGACGACGACGTTTCAGTCCGTCCTGGACCATTCTCAAGTCGATTCTTCAGCCACGTTATTGTGACTCATCGCCTGCCGATCTAAACTACAGAGAGTAGTAAGATTTCTCCATTTTTTTTTAAGAAACGATTCCTTATCGCCGTTGAAGAAGAGCCAGATGTCTGATGCTAGAAATAATTGTTAGTGTGAATCTGTTTTGAAGGAATTTTGTTCGTGTGAGGATGTTGGTTAATTTTATGAACTTCTGGGACAAAATTATCCCAGAATTAAGTGGTTTTACTTCAGCATTTTATGCTCAATTCACATATATCAGTGAACAAGTCTTTTTCTGTAAAAATATTAACAAATCTCTGCTTCGTTCTAAACTAACCGATGCACACGAATTCAATATTCAAGGTGCTCTAACTTAGTTATTTGCTGTAATTTGGTATGTAATCTGTCAGACTAAGAGACAATGTGTCAGGAAGCAGCAATAACAGGCAAAAAGATAACTTTCATTAAGTAATAACTCCCATTAACTACTATTAACGCCTATTAACTCCTGTTAACTCCTATGGAACATTTCTAACCACACATTCGTACCTATTAAACTGTCTTCACCACTCTCTGTACACAACTTGATGATGGCCACGACGGGCCGAAACATCGTAATTACCTAAATTGTCTTCAGTGTGGGATGAGTGTCCAGTTACTATTATCATTATTATTACTGAATGTTGAGGAATGTTGAAGAATGTTGTGGAATGTTGAGGAATGTTGTGGAATGTTGAGGAATGTTGTGGAATGTTGAGGAATGTTGTGGAATGTTGTGGAATGTTGTGGAATGTTGTGGAATGTTGAGGAATGTTGTGGAATGTTGTGGAATGTTGTGGAATGTTGAGGAATGTTGAGGAATGTTGTGGAATGTTGAGGAATGTTGAGGAATGTTGAGGAATGTTGTGGAATGTTGTGGAATGTTGTGGATGTTGAGGAATGTTGTGGAATGTTGTGGAATGTTGTGGAATGTTGTGGAATGTTGAGGAATGTGTGGAATGTTTGTGGAATGTTGTGGAATGTTGAGGAATGTTGAGGAATGTTGAGGAATTTGTGGAATGTTGTGGAATGTTGAGGAATGTTGAGGAATGTTGTGGAATGTTGTGGAATGTTGTGGAATGTTGAGGAATGTTAAGGAATGTTGTGGAATGTTGAGGAATGTTGAGGAATGTTGAGGAATGTTGAGGAATGTTGTGGAATGTTGAGGAATGTTGAGGAATGTTGTGGAATGTTGAGGAATGTTGAGGAATGTTGAGGAATGTTGTGGAATGTTGTGGAATGTTGAGGAATGTTGAGGAATGTTGAGGAATGTTGTGGAATGTTGAGGAATGTTGAGGAATGTTGTGGAATGTTGAGGAATGTTGAGGAATGTTGAGGAATGTTGTGGAATGCTGTGGAATGCTGTGGAATGTTGTGGAATGTTGAGGAATGTTGAGGAATGTTGTGGAATGTTGTGGAATGTTGAGGAATGTTGTGGAATGTTGTGGAATGTTGAGGAATGTTGAGGAATGTTGAGGAATGTTGTGGAATGTTGAGGAATGTTGAGGAATGTTGTGGAATGTTGAGGAATGTTGAGGAATGTTGAGGAATTCTGTGGAATGCTGTGGAATGTTGTGGAATGTTGTGGAATGTTGAGGAATGTTGTGGAATGTTGTGGAATGTTGAGGAATGTTAAGGAATGTTAAGGAATGTTAAGGAATGTTAAGGAATGTTAAGGAATGTTGAGGAATGTTGAGGAATGTCAACTCATCTCCAAAACTGCCTTTGATGCCTTCTTTACCAGCATCAGACGCGGTAAATTTCACATAACTGTCTCACTGCTACACTCCCTCCCAGCCCTCACCGAAACGCTCCAAGCGCGCGCCCACACACACGTGAGAGAGAGAGAGAGAGAGAGAGAGAGAGAGAGAGATAGAGAGAGAGAGAGAGAGAGAGAGAGAGAGAGAGAGAGAGAGAGAGAGAGAGAGAGAGAGAGAGAGAGAGAGAGAGAGAGAGAGAGAGAGAGAGAGAGAGAGAGAGAGAGAGAGAGATAGAGAGAGAGAGAGAGAGAGAGAGAGAGAGAGAGAGAGAGAGAGAGAGAGAGAGAGAGAGAGAGAGAGAGAGAGAGAGAGAGAGAGAGAGAGAGAGAGAGAGAGAGAGAGAGAGAGAAGAGAGAGGAGAGAGAGAGAGAGAGAAGAGAGAGAGAGAGAGAGAGAGAGAGAGAGAGAGAAGAGAGAGAGGAGAGAGAGAGAGGAGAGAGAGAGAGAGAGGAGAGAGAGAGAGGAGAGAGAGAGAGAGAGAGAGAGAGAGAGAGAGAGAGAGAGAGAGAGAGAGAGAGAGAGAGAGAGAGAGAGAGAGAGAGAGAGAGAGAGAGAGAGAGAGAGAGAGAGAGAGAGAGAGAGAGAGAGAGAGAGAGAGAGAGAGAGATAGAGAGAGAGAGAGGAGAGAGAGAGAGAGGGAGACAGAGAAAAAGAGGAGAGAGAGAAGAGAGAGAGAGAGAGAGAGAGAGAGAGAGAGAGAG
>NW_025565973.1:212500-230000 GCF_020424385.1 Procambarus clarkii | reverse complement strand
ATGTGTGAGCATTAAGAATGTTTACACAAGAATGTTGAGCATTAAGAATGTTTACACAAGAATGTGGAACATTAAGAATGTTTACACAAGAATGTTTGAGCATTAGAATGTTTACACAGAATGTGGAGCATTAAGAATGTTTACACAAGAATGTTGGGCATTAAGAATGTTTACACAAGAATGTGGGGCATTAAGAATGTTTACAACAGAATGTGAAGCATTAAGATGTTTACACAAGAATGTTGAGCATTAAGAATGTTTACACAAGAATGTTGAGCATTAAGATGTTTACACAAGAATGTGGGCATTAAGAATGTTTACACAAGAATGTTGAGCATTAAGAATGTTTACACAAGAATGTGGAGCATTAAGAATGTTTACACAAGAATGTGGAGCATTAAGAATGTTTACACAAGAATGTTGAGCATTAAGAATGTTTACACAAGAATGTTGAGCATTAAGAATGTTTACACAAGATGTGAAGCATTAAGAATGTTTACACAAGAATGTTGAGCATTTAGAATGTTTACACAAGAATGTTGAGCATTAAGAATGTTTACACAAGAATGTGAAGCATTAAGAATGTTTACACAAGAATGTTGAGCATTAAGAATGTTTACACAAGAATGTTGAGCATTAAGAATGTTTACACAAGAATGTTGAGCATTAAGAATGTTTACACAAGAATGTTGAGCATTAAGAATGTTTACACAAGAATGTTGAGCATTAAGAATGTTTACACGAGAATGTTGAGCATTAAGAATGTTTACACGAGAATGTGGAGCATTAAGAATGTTTACACAAGAATGTTGAGCATTAAGAATGTTTACACAAGAATGTGGAGCATTAAGAATGTTTACACAAGAATGTGGGGCATTAAGAATGTTTACACAAGAATGTGGGGCATTAAGAATGTTTACACAAGAATGTGAAGCATTAAGAATGTTTACACAAGAATGTTGAGCATTAAGAATGTTTACACAAGAATGTTGAGCATTAAGAATGTTTACACAAGAATGTGGAGCATTAAGAATGTTTACACAAGAATGTGGAGCATTAAGAATGTTTACACAAGAATGTGGAGCATTAAGAATGTTTACACAAGAATGTGGAGCATTAAGAATGTTTACACAAGAATGTTGAGCATTTAGAATGTTTACACAAGAATGTTGAGCATTAAGAATGTTTACACAAGAACGTTGAGCATTAAGAATGTTTACACAAGAATGTTGAGCATTAAGAATGTTTACACAAGAATGTGGAGCATTAAGAATGTTTACACAAGAATGAGGAGCATTAAGAATGTTTACACAAGAATGTTGTGCATTAAGAATGTTTACACAAGAATGTTGAGCATTAAGAATGTTTACACAAGAATGTGGAGCATTAAGAATGTTTACACAAGAATGTTGAGCATTAAGAATGTTTACACAAGAATGTGGAGCATTAAGAATGTTTACACAAGAATGTGGGGCATTAAGAATGTTTACACAAGAATGTGAAGCATTAAGAATGTTTACACAAGAATGTTGAGCATTAAGAATGTTTACACAAGAATGTTGAGCATTAAGAATGTTTACACAAGATGTGGAGCATTAAGAATGTTTTACACAAGAATGTGGAGCATTAAGAATGTTTACACAAGAATGTGGAGCATTAAGAATGTTTACACAAGAATGTGGAGCATTAAGAATGTTTACACAAGAATGTTGAGCATTTAGAATGTTTACACAAGAATGTTGAGCATTAAGAATGTTTACACAAGAATGTTGAGCATTAAGAATGTTTACACAAGAATGTTGAGCATTAAGAATGTTTACACAAGAATGTTGAGCATTAAGAATGTTTACACAAGAATGTGGAGCATTAAGAATGTTTACACAAGAATGAGGAGCATTAAGAATGTTTACACAAGAATGTTGTGCATTAAGAATGTTTACACAAGAATGTTGAGCATTTAGAATGTTTACACAAGAATGTTGTGCATTAAGAATGTTTACACAAGAATGATGAGCATTAAGAATGTTTACTCAAGAATGTTGAGCATTAAGAATGTTTACTCAAGACTGTTGAGCATTAAGAATGTTTACACAAGAATGTTGTGCATTAAGAATGTTTACTCAAGAATGTTGAGCATTAAGGATGTTTACTCAAGAATGTTTACACAAGAATGTTGAGCATTAAGAATGTTTACACAAGAATGTTGAGCATTAAGAATGTTTACACAAGAATGTTGTGCATTAAGAATGTTTACTCAAAAATGTTGAGCATTAAGAATGTTTACACAAGAATGTTGAGCATTAAGAATGTTTACTCAAGAATGTTGAGCATTAAGAATGTTTACACAAGAATGTTTACACAAGAATGTTAAGCATTAAGAATGTTTACACAAGAATGTTGAGCATTTAAAACGTACGACACTGACGTCCCTGACGATGACGTAAGACTGCCACTGACGTCCCTGACGATGACGTAAGAGTGCCACTGACGTCCCAGACGATGACGTAAGAGTGCCACTGACGTCCCAGACGATGACGTAAGAGTGCCACTGACGTCCCAGACGATGACGTAAGACTGCCACTGACGTCCCAGACGATGACGTAAGACTGCCACTGACGTCCCAGACGATGACGTAAGAGTGCCACTGACGTCCCAGACGATGACGTAAGAGTGCCACTGACGTCCCAGACGATGACGTAAGAGTGCCACTGACGTCCCAGACGATGACGTAAGAGTGCCACTGACGTCCCAGACGATGACGTAAGAGTGCCACTGACGTCCCAGACGATGACGTAAGACTGCCACTGACGTCCCTGAGGATGACGTAAGACTGCCACTGACGTCCCTGAGGATGACGTAAGACTGCCACTGACGTCCCTGAGGATGACGTAAGACTGCCACTGACGTCCCTGAGGATGACGTAAGACTGCCACTGACGTCCCTGAGGATGACGTAAGACTGCCACTGACGTCCCTGAGGATGACGTAAGAGTGCCACTGACGTTCCTGAGGATGACGTAAGAGTGCCACTGACGTCCCTGAGGATGACGTAAGAGTGCCACTGACGTCCCTGACGTTGACGTAAGAGTGCCACTGACGTCCCAGACGATGACGTAAGACTGCCACTGACGTCCCTGAGGATGACGTAAGACTGCCACTGACGTCCCTGAGGATGACGTAAGACTGCCACTGACGTCCCTGAGGATGACGTAAGACTGCCACTGACGTCCCTGAGGATGACGTAAGACTGCCACTGACGTCCCTGAGGATGACGTAAGACTGCCACTGACGTCCCTGAGGATGACGTAAGAGTGCCACTGACGTTCCTGAGGATGACGTAAGAGTGCCACTGACGTCCCTGACGATGACGTAAGAGTGCCACTGACGTCCCTGACGTTGACGTAAGAGTGCCACTGACGTCCCAGACGATGACGTAAGAGTGCCACTGACGTCCCTGAGGATGACGTAAGACTGCCACTGACGTCCCTGACGATGACGTAAGACTGCCACTGACGTTTTCCAGACGATGACGTAAGAGTGCCACTGACGTCCCTGAGGATGACGTAAGACTGCCACTGACGTCCCTGACGATGACGTAAGACTGCCACTGACGTTCCAGACGATGACGTAAGAGTGCCACTGACGTCCCTGAGGATGACGTAAGACTGCCACTGACGTCCCTGACGATGACGTAAGACTGCCACTGACGTCCCTGACGATGACGTAAGACTGCCACTGACGTCCCTGACGTTGACGTAAGAGTGCCACTGACGTCCCTGACGTTGACGTAAGACTGCCACTGACGTCCTTGACGTTGACGTAAGACTGCCCCCGTGGCTTGTATAACATCTAAGACACTCAGGAAACAATATGAAAGACGCTACTCAATTCGACTCCCAGAACAAAACACATTTTTTCGAGGGTGGCATTTAGATTTAGAGTTTTGATTTTGAATTAGATAGATGAGGTTAGAGTAGACGTTGATGTGCTTGAGAGAGAGCCAAGACTGGTATTTGAATTTGGAGGAGCTGATATTCCCTTCATACTCACAGATTGTGTTTAAGACAGGGGAAAGTGGCAGGGGCAGGGGTGAGGGGTGAGGGGAAAGGGGTGAAGGTGAGGGGGAAAGAGTGAGAGGAAAGGGCGAGGGGGAGAGTAAGGGGAAGAGTGAGGGAGGGGAGGAGGGAAGAGGAGAGTTAGGAATGATTATTCTAAGCCACAAACGTCAGTTCCGCACCCCAACCATTATCCCCTCCACCCCAATCATACACCCCCACCCCACCCATACACCCCCACCCCACCCATACACCCCCACCCCACCCATACACCCCCACCCCACCCATACACCCCCACCCCACCCATACACCCCTACCCCACCCATACACCCCCACCCCGCAGGTCTGGTGAAGAATCTAAACATATCTTTGTCTTTCCCGCTAAATCCCGTCTTGATGAGTTTTAGAGTCCATTAAACCCCTCTCTAATGGCGCCCCCCCAGGGTGTCCTGGTAGTCCCACCCCAGGGTGTCCTGGTAGTCCCACCCCAGGGTGTCCTGGTAGTCCCACCCCAGGGTGTCCTGGTAGTCCCCCCCCAGGGTGTCCTGGTAGTCCCACCCCAGGGTGTCCTGGTAGTTCCACCCCAGGGTGTCCTGGTAGTCCCACCCCAGGGTGTCCTGGTGGTCCTCCCCCCCCCCCAGGGTGTCCTGGTAGTCCCACCCCAGGGTGTCCTGGTAGTCCCACCCCAGGGTGTCCTGGTAGTCCCACCCCAGGGTGTCCTGGTAGTCCCCCCCAGGGTGTCCTGGTGGTCCCCCCCCAGGGTGTCCTGGTGGTCCCCCCCCAGGGTGTCCTGGTAGTCCCCCCCCAGGGTGTCCTGGTGGTCCCCCCCCAGGGTGTCCTGGTGGTCCCCCCCAGGGTGTCCTGGTGGTCCCCCCCCCCAGGGTGTCCTGGTGGTCCCCCCCCCAGGGTGTCCTGGTGGTCCCCCCCCCAAGGTGTCCTGGTGGTCCCACCCCCCCAGGGTGTCCTGGTGGTCCCACCCCCAGGGTGTCCTGGTGGTCCCCCCGAGGGTGTCTAGTACTACTGTCACAGTCAGTACTACTGTCACAGTCAGTACTACTGTCACAGTCAGTACTACTGTCACAGTCAGTACTACTGTCACAGTCAGTACTACTGTCACAGTCAGTACTACTGACGGTGACAGAACACGTATAGTACACTGCGGTGGCAGTACACACACAGACATATATATATATATATATATATATATATATATATATATATATATATATATATATATATATATATATATATATAAATATATATATACGTTTACATAACCACACACGTTTCACACACGGTTACATACGCACACACACATATACATGCATGTGCACACACAAACCTACACACACACACACACCCACGCACACACAGCACGAGCAATGTTATCACAGTAAATCTCCGTTACCAACATTTCCAAGATAGTACTTTTGACCTCTCAGTAGATAATTAACAAATCAAATTAAACTATATAAACTGTTAAATCATGAATAAACTAACTTACATAGTTCTTATCATAGTGTTCTGCGCCAGGATGGCTCTTCAGGCAGCGACCGTGGACCTCATGTGGGTTGAGGACTACTTAGTGTGGGCGCTGATGCATCAGTGCAGCGTTAGCTGCGTGTTATTCAGATTGGTGTGCAAGTTGCCCTTCGCTGGGCTGTTGTTCAACGCCCCGCGCGAGCCCCTGCGGGAGTGGCAGGCCACGATGGGCGGCCGCATGCGGCGCCTGTTGGAGGCGCTGCCGGTGGTTGGCGCCCTGCCTCGTTACCTCCAGCTGCGCCGCAGGGTAAGGTTCCTCAGCACCTTCCTGTCGCAGGTTCACATCTTCCAGCGTTATTGTTGCGGCCTGATAGTGGTGGCGGCGGCCGTCTTCTGCCTCTACGTCGCCGGCAACGCTCTCGTCAGGCGAATGAGGGCGAAGACGAAGGAGGAAGAGAAGGTGAAGTTACCACGGGAGGAAGAGAAAGCCCAGGAGGAGAAGTTGCTCTCTCCTTCCTCCGCCGCCACCAGTGAGGAGGAACCTTTGAGGCTCTCTTCCACTGGCGAGGAGGAACAGACGCGGGTTTCCGTCGTTGATGATGAGGAACAGACGCGGGTCTCCGTCGTTGACGAGCTGGAACAGACGGAGCTCTCCTTCATCGACGAGCTGGAACAGACGGAACTCTCCTCCGTTGACAAGGACGAACAGGCGTGGCTTTACTCCGTTGATGATGAGGAACAGACGCGGGTCTCCGTCGTTGATGATGAGGAACAGACGCAGGTCTCCGTCGTCGACGAGCTGCAACAGACGGAACTCTCCTCCGTTGACAAGGACGAACAGGCGTGGCTTTACTCCGTTGATGATGAGGAACAGACGCAGGTCTCCGTCATTGATGATGAGGAACAGACGCGGGTCTCCGTCGTTGATGATGAGGAACAGACGCGGGTCTCCGTCATTGATGATGAGGAACAGACGGGGGTCTCCGTCGTTGATGAGGAACAGACGCAGGTCTCCGTCATTGATGATGAGGAACAGACGGGGGTCTCCGTCGTTGATGATGAGGAACAGACGCGGCTCTCCGTCGTTGATGGTGAGGAACAGACTCAGGTCTCCGTCGTTGATGATGAGGAACAGACGCGGCTCTCCGTCGTTGATGGTGAGGAACAGACGCAGGTCTCCGTCGTTGATGATGAGGAACAGACGCGGGTCTCCGTCGTTGATGATGAGGAACAGACGCAGGTCTCCGTCATTGATGATGAGGAACAGACGGGGGTCTCCGTCGTTGATGATGAGGAACAGACGGGGGTCTCCGTCATTGATGATGAGGAACAGACGGGGGTCTCCGTCGTTGATGATGAGGAACAGACGCGGGTCTCCGTCATTGATGATGAGGAACAGACGGGGGTCTCCGTCGTTGATGAGGAACAGACGCGGGTCTCCGTCATTGATGATGAGGAACAGACGGGGGTCTCCGTCGTTGATGAGGAACAGACGCGGCTCTCCGTCGTTGATGAAGAGGAACAGACGCAGGTCTCCGTCATTGATGATGAGGAACAGACGCGGGTCTCCGTCGTTGATGAGGAGGAACAGACGCGGGTCTCCGTCATTGATGATGAGGAACAGACGGGGGTCTCCGTCGTTGATGAGGAACAGACGCGGCTCTCCGTCGTTGATGAAGAGGAACAGACGCGGCTCTCCGTCGTTGATGAAGAGGAACAGACGCAGGTCTCCGTCATTGATGATGAGGAACAGACGCGGGTCTCCGTCGTTGATGATGAGGAACAGACGCGGGTCTCCGTCGTTGATGAGGAGGAACAGACGCGGGTCTCCGTCGTTGATGAGGAGGAACAGACGCGGGTCTCCGTCGTTGATGATGAGGAACAGACGCGGGTCTCCGTCGTTGATGAAGAGGAACAGACGCAGGTCTCCGTCATTGATGATGAGGAACAGACGCGGGTCTCCGTCGTTGATGATGAGGAACAGACGCGGGTCTCCGTCGTTGATGAGGAGGAACAGACGCGGGTCTCCGTCGTTGATGAGGAGGAACAGACGCAGGTCTCCGTCATTGATGATGAGGAACAGACGCGGGTCTCCGTCGTTGATGAGGAGAAACAGACGCAGGTCTCCGTCATTGATGATGAGGAACAGACGCGGGTCTCCGTCGTTGATGAGGAACAGACGCAGGTCTCCGTCATTGATGATGAGGAACAGACGGGGGTCTCCGTCGTTGATGAGGAACAGACGCAGGTCTCCGTCGTTGATGATGAGGAACAGACGGGGCTCTCCGTCGTTGATGATGAGGAACAGACGAGGGTCTCCGTCATTGATGATGAGGAACAGACGCAGGTCTCCGTCGTTGATGAGGAGGAACAGACGCGGGTCTCCTTCATCGACGAGCTGCAACAGACGGAACTCTCCTCCGTTGATGATGAGGAACAGACGCAGGTCTCCGTCGTTGATGATGAGGAACAGACGGGGCTCTCCGTCGTTGATGATGAGGAACAGACGCGGGTCTCCGTTGTTGATGATGAGGAACAGACGCGGGTCTCCGTCGTTGATGATGAGGAACAGACGCAGGTCTCCGTCGTCGACGAGCTGCAACAGACGGAACTCTCCTCCGTTGATGATGAGGAACAGACGCGGGTCTCCGTCGTTGATGATGAGGAACAGACGCAGGTCTCCGTCGTCGACGAGCTGCAACAGACGGAACTCTCCTCCGTTGACAAGGACGAACAGGTATGGCTTTACTCCGTTGATGATGAGGAACAGACGCGGGTCTCCGTCGTTGATGATGAGGAACAGACGCGGGTCTCCGTCGTTGATGATGAGGAACAGACGCGGGTTTCCGTCATTGATGATGAGGAACAGACGGGGGTCTCCGTCGTTGATGAGGAACAGACGCAGGTCTCCGTCATTGATGATGAGGAACAGACGGGGGTCTCCGTCGTTGATGATGAGGAACAGACGCGGGTCTCCGTCATTGACGATGAGGAACAGACGGGGGTCTCCGTCGTTGATGAGGAACAGACGCAGGTCTCCGTCGTTGATGATGAGGAACAGACGGGGCTCTCCGTCGTTGATGATGAGGAACAGACGAGGGTCTCCGTCATTGATGATGAGGAACAGACGGGGCTCTCCGTCGTTGATGATGAGGAACAGACGAGGGTCTCCGTCGTTGATGATGAGGAACAGACGGGGCTCTCCGTCGTTGATGATGAGGAACAGACGAGGGTCTCCGTCATTGATGATGAGGAACAGACGCGGGTCTCCGTCGTTGATGATGAGGAACAGACGAGGGTCTCCGTCATTGACGATGAGGAACAGACGCGGGTCTCCGTCGTTGATGAGCAGGAACAGACGATGGTCTCCGTCGTTGACAAAGAGGAAGAGACGACAGAACAGACTGTGCCGCCCGCAGGCAGTACGACTAGCGAAGTCTTGTTGGTCGTTATACAGATAAATCTGCGATTCCATCCGTGGGTCGTTTCCCGACTGGTCCTACGAGAGACGCTAGATAGGCTGTCCTTCGAAGCTGTTCTCCACATGAAAAACGACGAACAGCCGCTGGATGCAACCAGTGTTATCCTGTTCAGCATGAAATCCCAGACATCCCACACAAATAAGGTACGAGATGTTGACTGGCTGAGATCGCAACTTTTCCGACCTGCGGTACGAAAGCACCTTAAGGACTACAGTTATCTCCCAGTTGATGGCGATGGAAGTCACACACCGGAAGACGTCTCGGAGAGAATAGCGGCGGCCATCGCCTCGTTCGTCCAGGAGGTAATGCGCCATGAAAATACAGGTTGTCGCTGTCCCTACTTCGGCTTCCACAACCTCCGCCCCCCTCTAGGGCCGACATCCACCGTCCCTACTGGCCGGAATCCGTCCTCAACAGAGGCGCACTTGCGGCTCTCCGCCACTAGCGAGAACTCCTCGATGTTCTCCGCCACTAGCGAGGAGAAGTCCTCCATGTTCTCCTCCACTAGCGAGAACTCCTCGATGTTCTCCGTCACTGACGAGGAGAACTCCTCGATGTTCTCCGTCACTGACGAGGAGAAGTCTTCCATGTTCTCCTCCACCGGCGAGGAGTAGCCCGCGAACCGGATAAATGACCGGGATTGAGTGTTGTGTACGTTAGGTTGTACACAGGTTTGAATCGCTTGCTAGTGAGTGTACCCCAGGTACGCTATAGTGTGTACCCCAGGTACGCTATAGTGTGTACCCCAGGTACGCTATAGTGTGTACCCCCAGGTACGCTATAGTGTGTACCCCAGGTACGCTATAGTGTGTACCCCAGGTACGCTATAGTGTGTACCCCAGGTACGCTATAGTGTGTACCCCAGGTACGCTATAGTGTGTACCCCAGGTACGTTAGAGTGTGTACCCCAGGTACGCTATAGTGTGTACCCCCAGGTACGCTATAGTGTGTACCCCAGGTACGCTATAGTGTGTACCCCAGGTACGCTATAGTGTGTACCCCAGGTACGCTATAGTGTGTACCCCAGGTACGTTAGAGTGTGTACCCCAGGTACGCTATAGTGTGTACCCCAGGTACGCTATAGTGTGTACCCCAGGTACGCTATAGTGTGTACCCCAGGTACGTTAGAGTGTGTACCCCAGGTACGCTATAGTGTGTACCCCAGGTACGCTATAGTGTGTACCCCAGGTACGCTATAGTGTGTACCCCAGGTACGTTAGAGTGTGTACCCCAGGTACGCTATAGTGTGTACCCCAGGTACGCTATAGTGTGTACCCCAGGTACGTTAGTGTGTGTACCCCCCGGTACGTTAGAGTGTGTACCCCCCGGTACGTTAGTGTGTGTACCCCAGGTACGCTATAGTGTGTACCCCAGGTACGCTATAGTGTGTACCCCAGGTACGCTATAGTGTGTACCCCCGGTACGTTAGAGTGTGTACCCCAGGTACGCTATAGTGTGTACCCCAGGTACGCTATAGTGTGTACCCCCGGTACGTTAGAGTGTGTACCCCAGGTACGCTATAGTGTGTACCCCAGGTACGCTATAGTGTGTACCCCAGGTACGCTATAGTGTGTACCCCAGGTACGCTATACTGTGCACCCCAGGTACGCTATAGTGTGTACCCCAGGTACGCTATAGTGTGTACCCCCGGTACGTTAGAGTGTGTACCCCAGGTACGTTAGAGTGTGTACCCCAGGTACGTTAGAGTGTGTACCCCCGGTACGTTAGAGTGTGTACCCCCGGTACGTTAGAGTGTGTACCCCAGGTACGTTAGTGTGTACCCCAGGTACGTTAGTGTGTACCCCAGGTACGTTAGTGTGTACCCCCAGGTACGCTATAGTGTGTACCCCCAGGTACGCTATAGTGTGTACCCCAGGTACGCTATTGTGTGTACCCCAGGTACGCTATTGTGTGTACCCCAGGTACGCTATAGTGTGTACCCCAGGTACGCTATAGTGTGCACCCCAGGTACGCTATAGTGTGTACCCCAGGTACGTTAGTGTGTACCTCCAGGTACGTTAGTGTGTACTCCCAGGTACGTTAGTGTGTACCCCCCAGGTACGTTAGTGTGTACCCCCAGGTACGTTAGTGTGTACCCCCAAAGTACGTTAGTGTGTACCCCCAGGTACGTTAGTGTGTACCCCCAGGTACGTTAGTGTGTACCCCAGATACATTAGTGTGTACCCCAGGTACGTTAGTGTGTACCCCAGGTACGCTAGAGTGTACCCCAGGTACGCTAGAGTAGGTACGGTAGCTGCGTACCCCCCCCCCCCCCCCCCCCCAGGTACGGTAGCGTGCGTACCCCCTCAGGTACGGTAGCGTGCGTACCCCCCCAGGTACGGTAGCGTGCGTACCCCCCAGGTATGGTAGCGTGCGTACCCCCCAGGTACGGTAGCATGTGTACCCCAGGACCCAGGAGCGTGATGTTAGTTTGTAGGATCTGATGATAATTTGTTCATACTTGTATTTCTTTATTCTTTTAATGTTTGTAATAGATGTCTGTTGACAACTTGCTTTTGCACTTGTCCAGCTGATAAATTACAGATAGGAGAGATAAAAATTGTTGCAGGTCAGTCGACAGTGCTAGTAGTAGTAGGCATCCATCAGTCTCAGGAGACTATGGGGAGTTGCGCTCTGGTTGTCGGTCTGGTAACAGCATAAGTAAGAATACAGCTAGCATCACTGGATCTAACTATAAGCGTTTGTATTAACACCATGGATGTTAAAAGAAGCAGCACAGGCCCTCAGCATACCTCTAGCACTAATCATTAATGAGTCCCTTACAAGGGGGTGGGTATTGCCCAGATCCTGGAAGAAGGCTAATATGGTGCCAATCTACAAGAAAGGAGATAGAGAAGAAGCACGCCGATTGACAGTTGAGTTGCGGGCCCAAGAGAGCACATCTTCACTCACTGGAGGTCAGTGGGCAACTGAGGTGGCAGAGCTCCGGAGCAGCCGTCGCTGTTTGATTTCGGCGTGGGCTCGCCCAGAATGGGGGAGTACCCACCACAGCTGGACCGGCGCGGAGACCCGTCGGAGGGCTAGATTTAGTGTTGGCGTTAATTATTTATGTTTTGTTAGGAAAACATTTTATTATTGCATGGTAATGGTCTTGCAGATTTGTATAGGAGAAGTTAGTGAAGGAACTTCACATCTGAAGAAGATGATGTGCTGAAGGAACTCCATGGATATAATGGAACTTGTAGTGTAGAGGAGCTACACGTTTCTTTTGTGAAGCCGTTTGGAGGAGCTTCACTGACATTCGAGTGGGACTTCATCACCTGATTTCGAGGACCCAGATAGATGTTCTCGGTAGTGGGCCTCGAGGAATAGAACAGAGAATCATATGGACATATTGAGATGTTTGAAGGAGCGCTTGATAGTATATTTGGCTTGAAACGCGCAGTGTAAGGTAAGAGATTGATTTATTTTTCGTTGAATATATATATATATATATATATATATATATATATATATATATATATATATATATATATATATATATATATATATATATATGACAGAAAAAGTATGATTAATAATTCTAACACGAATTTTCTCAATATTTCTTATGTTTCTTTTACTGACGATGGTAATTGAAAAATCAATTACCATCAAATCAATCAAAAATCAAATTACCAATTACAAAAATCAATCAACAGCCAATTAATGCACAACTATATTCTACCTACTTCGAGACTCCGAACCAATATAGAAGCATCAAGAGGAAGTATGGGCCAATTGGCCCTCTGCAGTTACTTCCATTCTTATGCTCTCTTATCCAACTAATACCCATTGTTTCGTGTTCTGTCTTGTATTTGCCACAAGTTTGTTCACCTCATCCAAAACTGTTGCACCATATCACCTCACCCAAGCACGAGTATATAAGACGGGTAAACTGTTTAGTGTTAGTATAAGTAAGACTCTGTTTAGTGTTTTCAGGTTACAGTTGTGTGTGTAAGCTAGTCTTTGAAAATGTAATAAGTTATTACGAAACGCGTTCAAGGGTCGCGTCGGACTAGAAACAAAAATGAATTTTGGAGAATTGATTTTTCAATTACCATCGTCAGTTAAAAGAAAAATTGAGAAAATTCGTGTTAGAATTATTAATCTCACTTTTTCGGTCATATTTAACAACATATGTTTACAAGCAAAACATGCTACCAAAATATACTAATATATATATATATATATATATATATATATATATATTATATATATATATATATATATATATATATATATATATATATATATATATATACATATATATATATTTGTATTAGCGGTTGGAGGCTGCACTGTGATATTACCTTTTTTTATGTATTTTCTTGTATAAGTTTTTAAGTAATAAATGCTTGTATGTTAACAACCGATTTTGGCCTCGTCCTGGAGAGGCTTCCAGGATAGTGAGAGAGAGAGACAGAGGGAGACGCACACACGGTTGCAAATTAGGTGACAGTGGACAATAACTCACTAAGGGGGATTTAGGAGATCATCCCACAACAAGGAGAGTGTGGGGGGAGTCACAGCGGCTCGAGTGGGTGTGTGTACTCATGACAACTAGGCCAGTTTGGAGCCGCACCCCTGAATAAAGGTAACACTGAACCCCTCTCCGAGAACAAGACGCAAGACAGGGTGATCTTCCAACTAATTGGAAGCACTCCAGTGTCCATTGCTGGTCGACTGATGGCGGAGGACATGTGGGTGCCGTGGTCGGTCATATTTTTATCGGGGAGTGGTTGGTGTGTCTGTCGGTAAGCAAGTATCAGTTTGGTTCAATAACCAGTTTTATATAATCCCCCCAACCTCTTGATACTCCCCGCCAGCACAACTTGGTGAGTACAAGCACACACACACACACACACACACACACACACACACACACACACACACACCACACACACCACACACACACACACACACACACACACACTAATGTGCTGCCCCCTGGTGACACACAACCTGCATTAATAACTGTAGCCCCATAGCGTCACCCGGGCCTTCCCGCGGGCCTGGCCCTCTTGGTCTCCATATATCTCCTTTATCCTAGCCACTGCTGACCGTGATTTATGGTGAGCGATCACTCTCTCCAGCGCCATGGGTGAGAGAAGCTGGAGAAGGGATAGGGAGAGTGGGAGCGGGGTGGGGTATGGATAGGAAAAGTGGGATAGGGACGTAGTGGAAATAGGGTGAGTGGAATAGGGGGTAGTGTGAGTAGGGAGAGTAGCGAGAGTGTAGTTGTTTGAGAGAGTAGGATAGAGACTGTGTTGAGGGGAGCGGGAAAGTGAGGTCATGGATTATAGGGAAGGAGGTATAAAGGTAAGAGGATATAGGGTGGGGTAGGGAGTGGATAGAGACGTAAGGGATGGGGAGGTCCACATTGAAGGGATAAGAAGAACAGGGGACAGTTAGCCGGCGTCCTTCACCTTAGACCCGGCTGCCACCACCCTGACCCACTTGTCATGCTGAGCTGAGACTCCTCGTACTGACCCGAATATTATATGTTGGCTCCAGTGCTTTAAGTAGGTGTGAGTGGTGTCACACACACACACACACACACACACACACACACACACACACACACACACACACACACACACACACACACACACTACAACATAGGAAACCAAGCGGTGACCAGATCGATCCGGTCTCTCTAGTTGTTGCATTGTTTTCAGTCTCTCTCTCACTCCCCCTCTCACCTCGCTTCCCGTATCTCCCCTTCTCCTATTCTCCATCATTCCTCCATTCTAAAACTTTATCTCGCCTCTCTTGCTCCTCCCGCTTGCTCCCCCCCCTCCCCCCCCCCCCATCAAGGATGTGTCACCAAGTGTTGCCAATCATCAACACAAGAGCCGCCATTTAAAAAGCCGACTAGTTCAATACTCGTCACATGGATACAGAACAAGACGAACTACACTCAAGTGTAAACACGTTCGCGTCAGGGTGTCAATGAGCACCAGGAGCAAAATGTGAAAACATATTTTTTTTCGCGTTAAATCTCGTTGCAACAACAACAAAAAACCCGCGAAACAAAAACAGAAATCAAGGGACATCAACACAGATTCAGCAAACTGTAAAAATGAGAAACAAAAAAGTAAGTGATGAGATTAACGCGAGGGAGTTCTCCGCGACGTGTTCCGCGCCATTTAGAGTCAGAGCCCCGTGTTATAGTGTGGAGCCCAGACGTGTGGCGCGCGGCCTCGTGCCCTGGGGTAGCAGGGGGGGTTGCTGGGGTAGTAGGGGGTTGCTGGGGTAGTAGGGGTTGCTGGGGTAGCAGGGGGTTGCTGGGGTAGCAGGGGGTTGCTGGGGTAGCAGGGGGTTGCTGAGGTAGCAGGGGGCTGGGGTAGCTGGGGTAGCAGGGGGTTGCTGGGGTGCTGGGGTAGCAGGGGGTTGCTGGGGTAGCAGGGGGGGTTGCTGGGGTAGCAGGGGGGGTTGCTGGGGTAGCAAGGGGTTGCTGGGGTAGTAGGGGGGTTGCTGGGGTAGCAGGTTGGGTTGCTGGGGTAGCAGGGGGGTTTCTGGGGTAGCAGGGGGGGTTGCTGGGGTAGCAGGGGGGTTGCTGGGGTAGCAGGGGGTTGCTGGGGTAGTAGGGGGTTGCTGGGGTAGCAGGGGGGATGCTGGGGTAGCAGGGGGGGGTTGCTGGGGTAGCAGGGGGTTGCTGGGGTAGCAGGGGGTTGCTGGGGTAGTAGGGGGTTGCTGGGGTAGCAGGGGGTTGCTGGGGTAGCAGGGGGTTGCTGGGGTAGCAGGGGGTTGCTGGGGTAGTAGGGGGGGTTGCTGGGGTAGCAGGGGGTTGCTGGGGTAGCAGGGGGTTGCTGGGGTAGCAGGGGGTTGCTGGGGTAGTAGGGGGGGGGTTGCTGGGGTAGCAGGGGGTTGCTGGGGTAGTAGGGGGGGTTGCTGGGGTAGCAGGGGGTTGCTGGGGTAGCAGGGGGTTGCTGGGGTAGCAGGGGGTTGCTGGGGTAGCAGGGGGTTGCTGGGGTAGCAGGGGGTTGCTGGGGTAGCAGGGGGTTGCTGGGGTAGCAGGGGGTTGCTGAGGTAGTAGGGGGTTGCTGGGGTAGTAGGGGGGTTGCTGGGGTAGCAGGTTGGGTTGCTGGGGTAGCAGGGGGGTTGCTGGGGTAGCAGGGGTTTCTGGGGTAGCAGGGGGGGTTGCTGGGGTAGCAGGGGGGTTGCTGGGGTAGCAGGGGGTTGCTGGGGTAGTAGGGGGGGTTGCTGGGGAGCAGGGGGTTGCTGGGGTAGCAGGGGGTTGCTGGGGTAGTAGGGGGGTTGCTGGGGTAGCAGGGGGGTTGCTGGGGTAGCAGGGGGTTGCTGGGGTAGCAGGGGGTTGCTGGGGTAGCTGGGGTAGGGGGGGGATGCTGGGGTAGCAGGGGGTTGCTGGGGTAGCAGGGGGGTTGCTGGGGTAGCAGGGGTTGCTGGGGTAGCAGGGGGTTGCTGGGGTAGTAGGGGGTTGCTGGGGTAGCAGGGGGGGGGTTGCTGGGGTAGCAGGGGGTTGCTGGGGTAGTAGGGGGGGCTGGGGTAGCAGGGGGTTGCTGGGGTAGCAGGGGGTTGCTGGGTAGCAGGGGGTTGCTGGGGTAGTAGGGGGGGTTGCTGGGGTAGCAGGGGGTTGCTGGGGTAGTAGGGGGGGTTGCTGGGGTAGCAGGGGGTTGCTGGGGTAGCAGGGGGTTGCTGGGGTAGCAGGGGGTTGCTGGGGTAGCAGGGGGTTGCTGGGGTAGCAGGGGGTTGCTGGGGTAGCAGGGGGTTGCTGGGGTAGCAGGGGGTTGCTGGGGTAGTAGGGGGGGGTTGCTGGGGTAGTAGGGGGTTGCTGGGGTAGCAGGTTGGGTTGCTGGGGTAGCAGGGGGGGTTGCTGAGGTAGCAGGGGTTTCTGGGGTAGCAGGGGGGGTTGCTGGGGTAGCAGGGGGGTTGCTGGGGTAGCAGGGGGTTGCTGGGGTAGTAGGGGGGGTTGCTGGGGTAGCAGGGGGTTGCTGGGGTAGCAGGGGGTTGCTGGGGTAGTAGGGGGGGTTGCTGGGGTAGCAGGGGGTTGCTGGGGTAGTAGGGGGTTGCTGGGGGTAGCAGGGGGTTGCTGGGGTAGTAGCAGGGGGTTGCTGGGGTAGCAGGGGGTTTGCTGGGGTAGTAGGGGGGGTTGCTGGGGTAGTAGGGGGTTGCTGGGGTAGTAGGGGGTTGCTGGGGTAGTAGGGGGTTGCTGCTGTAGTAGCAGGGGTTGCTGGGGTAGCAGGGGTTGCTGGGGTAGTAGGGGGGGTTGCTGGGGTAGCAGGGGGGGTTGCTGGGGTAGCAGTAGGTTGCTGGGGTAGCAGGGGGTTGCTGGGGTAGTAGGGGGGTTGCTGGGGTAGTAGGGGTTTGCTGGGGTAGTAGGGGGTTGCTGGGGTAGCAGGGGGGGGGTTGCTGGGGTAGCAGGGGGTTGCTGGGGTAGTAGGGGGGGTTGCTGGGGTAGTAGGGGGTTGCTGGGGTAGTAGGGGGGTTGCTGGGGTAGCAGGGGGTTGCTGGGGTA